>JZSA01000560.1:0-12340 GCA_000956155.1 Cotesia vestalis | reverse complement strand
AGTACTCATTTATTTCTTGAGTAAAATCAACAAGTTATCAGATGTATACTGATTTCAGTTCCATTAATTTTTCATAGGGTTAATTTGTAAATAATGTACATACTACGTTTATTAAAACAAATGTTTTTCCGCAAGTTCAATTTATATTTTTTACCTTAAAATTACAAATTTTTTATTTATTTATTAATTTAAACGCCTATCGGTTTTATACATATTGATAATACAAAAAAAATTTATTTTTACTTTTGAGCGAATAAAGTATGAATAGAGTTATAAAAGAAACAAGTTATAAAGTATTGCAGCATTTTGGAATTACAAGATTTCTTTTAATTTAGCTAAGAATGTTTTATAGGAACCATCGAAAAAATTTATATCAGTGTGATATCTATTGATGAGAGCTGATATTCTGTTTTTTGGACTGTTGATGACATAGTTTTTATTGGACATCGTTGTTTTCAGTATACGATTATAAATTACTTTTTTCAAAACATACTTTTATCTTATTAAAAAAACAATTTAAAAAATGTATGATTTGTATTAAATTGCATATATGTAAAAAATGAATGAGGCTGAAGTGAGCAGACACTTGACAATTTTTTGAATTTTCTTGAAAAATGAACTAAGCATAGAAAATTATTTATAAAAATGTCATTTATAATTTTTCAGAGCTTCTAAAGATGAAATTTTTAAATAAAATTATTTTACTATAATTTCTTAGTTAAAAAAATTCTAAAAATTATCAGATGTCTCTCGACTTCAGTGTCATAAAAATGATCATAAAGAATACCAAACTTATAGAAAAAAAAAATAATTCTAAAATAAAACAAAAACAATAGCCGCCATTTTATTAAAGCTTTTTGCGTCGTCCAACAATTACGGCAAACTACGACGATCAGCGACGACAACGAGCTACACATCGCGTGTAGTGTGCGTACTAACGACAGGAAGTGAATTCTATGGCGCATCTTATGCGTTTTCCTCGAAGGAAAATGGCTACCAGCTGTCACTATCGGAAAGTAGTTTAACATATAAAATAAATCTAGATTAATCAATAACCTACATTAATAAACTATATTTATTAATTAATGCAGTGCAATTAAATTGTAAACAGTTAATAATTAAAGATACAATAATATCGGGTACTTTATCTCTAATATAAATTGTTTCATGTGCCATGAAAATTCTCTACAACTCGACTGTTTACAGTTCTTAATTCGTGTGAACTTAATGAAGCTTTTTCGACTTATGATAAATTTAATGACTTGAAAAATAACATTATTATTATCAATTTAAAGTACAAAATTATAAAATAAATAAGTTTCCATCCGTTTTCCATCACGAAGGGTTAATATTCAGTGAACTATTGAAATAAGTTTAATTTCTCACTGAGTTATACAAAAAAAGGTATGATATTTTTTTTTCTCAATCAAATGGATGCAATCAATACTCATGAATGATTCACATGTTTTATATTGTTTATATAATTATATTTGTTTATTATTTATAGTTATTAATTTGTTTCATTATTATTTTAATTAAAGAAAAAAATTTTAATTTTTAACTTTTTTTCTTAACACAAAAAATCGATTTTATTAATTTTGTTATATTTTTTTATAGGAACAGTCATGGGTTCCAGTCAACAGTTTTCTCTTAGGTGGAACAATTACCTGAAGCATATAACTTGTGCTTTTGATACATTAAGGACTGATGAAGATTTAGTTGATGTTACATTAAGCTGTGAAGGCAAACGGATCCGAGCACACAAAATGTTACTATCAGCATGCAGTACATATTTTCGTGATTTATTCAAGGTAAAATTACTTTGATGTTTGTCGATATTATATTTATATTCATCAGTAAATTTGAAAAAATTACTATTTGCTATAATTTGAATTTCCCAAATTCGCACTTGTTTTTATTAAACTATTATTGACTTAAATTTTATTACGACCAAGAAATAATTTAAAAAGTAATAAATTCTTTATAAAATAAATGTTCTTCATTTGATCGCAGGAAAACCCGTGTCAACACCCAGTCATAATATTCAGAAATGTCAAATTTGACGACCTAGCAGCTTTAGTTGACTTTATGTATCAAGGAGAAGTTAATGTAGTACAAGAACAGTTAGCTAGTTTTCTTACGACAGCAGAATTATTAGCAGTTCAAGGACTTACTGACGGAACAGGAAAGGATAATGATAGTGTAACAGAGGTAAATATATAAACATTAATTATAATAAATATTTTTTGAAACTCTATAATCGATTTTTTTAGTTTAGTTTATACAAAATTCTACAATTTATTTATTTTATTTAAATATTTACCAAGTTATAAGATATATACATACATAAATATACGTATATGGGTGATTCTCTGTAAGGACGTCTTAAATCTGTACGGAATTGTCCGACCAAATTATTTTTTGATTTTATTAGAAAAAAAAATAACAAGGGCTACAAAACTATCAGCTTAATAATAATAAATACACAGCCGATTAAATTTTTGTTTTTTCGATATTTGTGTATCTTTTGCCATTGAACATGACAGGGGACTGTTTTTTTTTTTATCAAATTGAAAAAAATCAAGCAAACTATTTCAATGCATTCAACTTTTCAAGTTCTCAATGAATATTTACATTAATTAGAATAATATTAAGACTTATGGATCCAATTTTATAAATAAAAATAGTTGCCAGGGGACTGAGTTTTTCATGGCCCAGACACATGTTTCCAGCACAAACGGTGTTTTGACACTAAATAAAATGGCGATAAAGCGCTCAGTCCTATGGTTATTAACTTAAGGCTAGTTAGATCCTTATAAACTTTACAAAAGGTAAAATAACACGCTGGATTTTTTTTTGGCTTTGAACTTCTGGCAGGGGACTGTTCTTAAAACGCCTGGGACAAACTTTGGTTTAATGAATTTAATGAAACAAATTAATTTTCGGTACTTTTTATTGAAGAAGATTATTAGTTAACTAATTAAGTTTATAAACATTATAGACCAAATTATATATTATGGACGAATAATTTAAAATTTAATTTTTAATTTTTAATTTTGGGAATGGGACAGCCCAGGGGACTGTTATTTCGGTGGTTTACGAATTTATAGCAAAAAAACCAAAATTTATTTCATTTTAGTTTTCAATGCTCCAAATAGAAATGTTTTTTTACTTTTGTAATAAATTTTTTTTTTAGTTAGAAAATAACAATTTTTCTAATAAAAACATACCTGAGACAGCAAAAAACATCCTTACAGAGAATCACCCATATACCTATAGAGATGCTTAGGCATCTGTGCATAGGCCTGGTAGTACACTATCCTATAAAATATAAACATTTTTATCTGTACATAACTTAAATCCAGCCATCTTAAAATCATACAAGTATAAGATGTATTCCTAGCTAGAGTAATAAATATATAAACTTAAACTAAAACTTATAATAACAGGAGAGATTACAACTAATGGTATCGAAATCAAAGTCTGATCTATCTTTGAGATACTAAGCAATTTCTTATCTTTATCCTAATTTCTTTGTTTGGTAGTTGTTATTGTTTCATTTCTAATTTGATTACGAGAACGTAATCTTGAATAAAAAATAAATTTACATGAAGTTTTACTTGTCTGAATTTTGGATAACATTAATTTTCATTATTAGGAGGACGTGGAATTGCCAAATGAGCCAGAAGTACAGCTTCAAAATCCTGCAGGCAAACACATGACAAATAACAAAGGAGGTAAATCGCCATCATCACCAATGCAATTTCATTCAATTGAATTACAACCTGAAATACCACCTGCAAAACGCCGAAAATATCGTGACAGTGGATTATCAAATGCTGATAAATCTGGTATTGGATCGAAAAAAGATTTAAATGATAAACTAAATGAAAATCAAGTAAATACATCGGGTTCTAATCCCGTGGAAATAATACCTCTAATGCCAAATTTAAAATTGGAAATGCCAGAGTATCTAGAGCAAGATGCCAGTAGTTGTAGTTACGAAGAACAAAGTACTGGAGATGGTTCGGCGATTAAATTAGGTGACGATGTTTTATCTAATACTGTAGATGAGGAGCACAAACCCGATATAAGTCAAACATTTTATTCAAGTCAGTCATCCGATATTTCTGATGCTAAACATGCAGCAGCAACAGCAGCTGCAGATATAGGTAAATATACTTATTTTCATCTTTAATTATTTTTTATTTTCTATATTATCCTTACCAATTTTACTAATGTTTGTTTTACTTTATTTCTTTTATAGGACACTTACTCTCAAAACCTAGTACATCGAGTGAGCGAATACCTCAGGAAGCAGCTCAAGGTAAGTGAAATAGAAAATTTTAATTACTTTTGTATAGTATGTATCGTTGCCTGCTGCTGTTGCCGAATTTTTTGCCTTTAATTTTGTCACTGCACAATCGAATTAATATTTATTTTGATCGCGATAATATTCCTTCATCATGATTTGCTGATTATTATTTAGTTTTTTTATCAAATTAAGAAAGTTTAATTTTTTTTTTTGTTAGTTACATCAACATTTAATAGTTTTGTATAATAATAATAATGATGATTATTATAATAAAAATGAATATTTGTATATAAAATAATTCATAGTGGCAAATGGCGCTGCAGAAGGCAGTCTTTTTATATTCACTAAGTGTATGACACTATAAATATTGCGTTGAAAAAAAAATTAACGTTATGAATTGTCACTTTCAAGCGTGATAACTTATTGTTAAATAATCCTGAACGCAGTAAATATTCCCTGAAAGTAAAATACTTAACAAATTCTAAAGGGAAACTTTGAATAAAAATAAACTAATGGTAACGATCAATAATTTACAGTAGAGGGTCCTTTTGGTTAATAATATGACAGTAATAGAATTTTAATAAAAATGTATAATATGGCGCAGTAGCCTGTGCAGCTTTACATTACTCATACACATACAAAAAAAAAAGTATTTAAATCAATATTTTTTTTTGTACAAAACTTGGGCAAATATTAGAGGCCATACTAGCGACTATACTACAAAACCTTTTTTTTCTTCCTGTATTAAATTTCTAAACATTAAATTTGACAACTATACGTCAACATTTTTCAATTTTAATAATTAGATATCTACTATAATTTTATGATTATTTATATGATTGAAAAAAAAAAAAAGCAAATAGTATCAAGAATGTTAATTATTTTAATTGAAAAATGTTAATCCAATTAGAGTAATGAATGAGCGAATGTGGTGGATATATTAAGGTGATTGTTTTATTTCTGATATTGAAACGGAAATCTTTTTTCTCTTTATTGACATTGATTGTTGAAACGCATTTTAGTACTCAACGTGCATGTATAATTTATTTGTTAATTTAATTTTTTTATTTTCTTTTAATTGATTTTATTTTTATTTATTTACTTCCTTTAAATATATAATAAAATCCTCAGTAAATTGGCACTTTCGGGTTTAGGTGGTTCTCATAAAGGCTAGGAAGCGTTGCCAAGTGCTATTGTGTAGCCGACAATCATCAACATTCCTTTAAAAACTTAACTGAACTTACCTCTTTTAATTTATTTATTTTCCCATATCTACTAACAATTTTATTTAACATTGAAAACTTTTTTTCTGTTGAATATTTTTTATTAAAAATGATTCATTTACTATTTTTGTCTATCATGGAAAAAGTATTTCCTGTTATTTTTTATGATATATAGATAATATTTATAAATATAAAAACAATTTTTTAAAAGCTCATTTGGTAATAGCGGTGACGGTATCGCGACCTAGGCATGTATCAGCATTTTCTGTTCTTTAAAACAAAACAAAAATTCCTACGCCATGGTACTTTGTTTCAAGTATTCAAGTGGAGTTTGATATAGAACAAATTAAAAACAAAAAATTAACAATAATAACCATAGGTAAGTAGAGTTACAAAAATTTAGCAATGATTAAATGGGAGCATGACTTACCTATAGTTTAGTTGATTAATAAGCGACTGATACACGATAAAAAAGCCAAACTGTAAACCGAAGCTCATCACTAATAAACTGAATACCAGAAATTAATAAAATAATATTTTTTAAACCATCATTTAGCGACAAATTGATTTTATAATATCATGAATAAAATTTGAAAACATAGAAAAGAAAAAAAAAACATTTTTTGAACATGAAAAACATAAACACAAATGACAATGAAACTTGATTTATTTTTTATGGTTTTTGATCAATGAAACATAAGAAAAGTGATCGTTGATCGCGATTAATATGGATAAAATTATTAAATAAATAATGAAATTTGATATTATACATTAAATGTATGACTGGTAAATGAAGATGAAAATTTACAAATTAAAAATTAAAAATTAAAAATAAAGAATTATAGGCGAATACACTGAACAAGCACCTGGCAATGCTAAATATTGTGGGTATTGGTCGCTGATAATCTAAATTGGCTTACGGCTAAGGGTTGGTGCTGGGATTGGTCATAAAATACTACTTCACATGTTACTAATGGTTGCTGCATGTGCACAAATAATAAAATATCACTAACTGAAGATTTGGCCAATTTTCTTCAGGAGGAATTACATACATATCTGGTCAACCTCATAGCCTCAGCAAAGCAAACGGTCATGGAAAAGTATGTGTACACTGTAAACGGCGAGGAGTACTTACATCACGTGGAAAGCTCAAGCAGACACGCTTCAAATGTTGGGCCTGTAATGCCTGCTTGTGCCGCTGGCCATGTTTTACGGAATTCCATGAACTCCGAGCTATTCCTCATATTCCTCCCCCATAGCATCAACCTGCCCAGAGGCCGTATTTGTAAATTTTATAAATATATACATATATATCTATAAATACATATTTATATATATAACTAATACCCACAAAATGCTTAGTTGACATTATATAATGTCACGCGTTGCTCATGGGGTTACTTAATAAATGATATCTGCTATGCAGATGACACTGAACATACGTGAACGTACTTCAATCTACACCTCAAAGGTGTTAAAAAGAAAGCATGTCATTATTATTATTTGTTTTTATATTATTTTTGTTAAAAAAATGCGTTTATTTTACTTTCCACAATGCACTGTCAATATGTACAAATTATTAAGACTTGACACATTTTTTTTTATTTTTTATTATTACTTTTAATTAAGAAATTTGAAAGCGTTAACGGATTATTATTATTATTATTATTAAAATATTTGTTTATAGTTTTAATTTTGCACGAGATTAATTGTAAATGTTAAATTTATGCATTTGAGTAAATATTATCGTTATCACTTCAAACGTAATATAAAATTAAAAAAGTTAACAAAGCGAACCGATTTATGTGGGAAAACAAAAATTCAAATGAGAATTTTTAAAGAACAAATGGTTTTTATTATTCACGTATAAAGAAATATGATTTTAAAAAATTTTAATCAACAGTCTAAACTCTATTATTTAAAGTTATTCTCAAATTAATGAATTATTGTCTGAAATTGCCCATCTATTACTTTGAAATAATCAAATTAATATACAGGCATCGTATGTTTATAAAATTAATACAATTTTTTTTTTTTACACTACCACAGTTTTTTTTATAAAACTATATTTTACAATTCAATTTTATAGAAAAATGAAGCCTATGTAAACTTGTAATAGGAAATTTTCTTAAAAACTCACCCTATCGATATTTTGTGTCAGAATTTCACATTCTATTTCGTGAAAATATTTTATTCTAAAGAGATTAGGTAAAGTTTTTATTTCGATTTACTTTCTTAATTAAAAATTATACTTTTTAATGAAACGACTGTCACTTTTGATTATAATTATAAATGAATGAAAATTATTTATTCAAAAATAAGATAAAAAAATTATTATTTTGAAGTAAATGCATCGTTAACTGGGGACATATTAATTTGCTATATATTTATCGATGTTGATTGAACAATAATGAATTAAAATCTTTATTTTAATATTTTTTTTTTCTACTTGTTTGCATAAAAAACATTTTTTTTTTTTTTTAAATGTTATAGGATAATTTTGCTTCAATAAAACTTGATATACATGAAGTTTTATGTTTTATCAGAAGTTTATAGAAAAAAATACAAAATCATTAAAAAAAATTTTTTTTAACTTCACAAGAAGATGAAAATTCATTTTATAACAACTTTTTAACTTTTTTATTTTTATTTTATTATATTTTAAAACGAAAATATTACGGATGAAGGATTAAAATTCGGATTTAGGAAGTATAAACTATAAATATGCTATATTTATTTTGACTGAATTTTATTTTAATATAAATAGAACTACTTATACATTTTCTTCGTATTGTTATTTTGAAATACTGCACTTTAATCTCAATGCAGTTTTAATATACCGCTGAATATTATTTAATTTCAATCATTCCATAAATGTGATACTTATCAAAAGTGTATTTAATTTTTTATTAATCGTAACATTTATATTAAGTTAATAAAAAAAATTTATAAAAATTAAAATTTATACAAAAGAAAGTTTATACAAACAATATTCTTTTCTGTTTATTAACAGAAAATGCCACATTAATATTTAAAGGTTTTTACAATAAAAAATTTTGCGCTATTACAACTAAATCATCAGTTGTAAGTGAATTTAATTTTATTAATTGAAACACTTTTTTTTTTCTTTCATAAATTATGAAAATTATTATAAAAAATAGAAATTTTTCCCTTGATATTGTAGATTTAAGGTGAAATATTAGAAGAAACCGAACAATTTCCTACATGAATTATAATTTTACGTCATATTATTCGAACCAATATTAAAATGTCAAATTACATTACTGTACTATACGCTATAAGCCATTCAAACATCCAAAATCATTACTGCATCATAATAATGTTCATTCAGGCAAAACTAAGTACCCTGTTTGTTCACAAATGTTCAGTTGTCGTTACTAAATGGTTAATCATTTTTAAACCAAACACTCAAGTGATAAGTAAACAGATATAAACTCTTTATTTCTTGCGCAATTTCTTAAGTATTCACAACGAACAAATTTTAGAAATATGGTCTCGATATCTTCTTTAAATAATTTTAATCATGCGTTATTGGATAAAATTTGTAAAAAATTAATACTATTTTACGTTGTATAATGAATTAGTGCCATAAAAAATGTTGAATGCTCTGATAATTTTTTGCCTTTTATTATTCATAATTATAAAATGATTTTATTATTATTAAATTTAAATTAATTGTGCCGATATAGAACTTGACTGATTTTTGGCTGTAAAAAATCGAAAAATTAACTTATTTAAGTTTTTTTCAAAAAAAAATAAAGAAGCAAAATTCAAAAATTTTTCAGTAATGAAAAAAAATATTTAGACCGGGATATCATAATTATTTTTTTAATTCATTCAATTTTTCATGTTTTTAAACAAAAAAAATATTGACACTGAAAATTAATTTGTAAAAATTTTCCATTAAAAATAAAACAATTCTTTTTTCTTCTTGCATTTCTAAGTTACGTAAAAAAGTTAAACTTAAAACGATAAAATTTTCTACAAAAATTCATAATATTCGACGCGTAGAATAGTAAAATATAAAAAATTAATCGATGACTCAAATTTTAGATTTTTAAGAGCAATTTGGCATAATTATCCAAGTTAAATTAAAAACGGCGTACGAATTCGACAATCAATAATTTATTGAAAAAAGCTACAGTGATTGCGAAAAGGAAAACAAAAAAAAAACTTTTGAATAGTCTGCATGAAAAATTTATGTATTTTATAAGCCAATGAAACCTGAAATAAAAAAACGCAATAGGTGATGAATTTCTGAGTAATATTTTTGTTCGGTAGTTAAGAATTAATGATGATTCGGTGAAATAAAAAAAAAGTGGTGTTATTTCTGTTTATTTATAGACCCACGAAGAAATAATGGCAGCGATAAAATTGGTTCCGATGCTCCTGAATTACATTCATCACCTAATGATAATTTAGATGAGCCTTCAAAAACCGGAATATTTCGTTGTAGAATTTGCCCAAAAACATTCAAACATCCTATATCATTAGCTTTGCATAAAAATGTACATGCCGGACAAACCAAATGTCCTTTTTGCCAACATGTTTTTAGTCGAAGTTATAATATGAGAAAACACATACTTTATAAACATAAATATACATTATAAATACCAATTGGTACAAAAATTAAAATTATCGAAACTTTCAATTTTTGCACATATTTTTCATGTGATGAATTGTTTAATAAATATTGTATGAAATTATTAACCTTTTAATGAGTTTTTAATTGAACAAGAAAAAGATTCAATTTTATTAGTGTTAACTGTTGAATTTATTTTCAATTCTGAAATTTAATATCCACTATTTAGCAATAAAATTTACTGTTTCGTTGAATTGGGGATTTATAACTTGAAAAAAAATTTTTTTTTGTTCTCACAAAATCCATCATGAAAAGGTTAATTTTTTTTAGCATTTTAAATTAATATCAATTATTTTTTTCTAAATACTAAATTTATTTATTCAATTTGTTTTTATTTATTATTGAAAAAAGCAAATATTATGACTGACACACTATTTACACTGACGAAACTTACACTTTACTTCATTTTAAACAGTAGTAATCAAAACCTACACTGTTTCACGCATTTGAACTTGGAAAATTAATGTACATATATAATTTGTTATACTCAAGAAAAATTTAATCTGTGTCCAGTACATTGTAATTTATTCAAACTATAAAATATAAATATTTTCTATAGTGTAGTTATTTAGTTCAAGTCAAATTATTAAATTTACTATCAAAGTGATATTTTTTTTTTTCCAAATTTATAGCTATAAATTATGATTCCATCAATTTAACTCAAATTATACATAATATTTTGATTATGTATAACAATGTAATGACAGTAATCTACAGAAAAACACTCAATTTAAAAAAACAAAAAATAAATAATCAAAAAAAAAAACCTTGTGATATATTATACATTTATTTATCAAGTTGCATTAAATTTATGCTTTGAGCTTCGTTCTCTTCTTTTCAATAATTTTAAATACAGCGCTTGTTATATTGAACTAAAAAAAAATTAAACACAGCGCGGTTGTGGAAATTAATAATTTATAAAATAGGCTTATTTTAGTTTACAAAAAAGTAGTAAATAAATATATTTTATTTTCTGCAATACACTATATTATTTATTATTATTTTTTTCTTTTTTTAAATAAAAAATGGCTATTTCTGGTTGATGGGTTATTTAGTGATGGTTCTGGGAAATACTGACAACAGTGGATGAATACATGACTCATAATATTATTAAACAAAGTAACGTTATTTGTCTTCTGTTTATCAGTAAAAAAAAAAACGAATAGTGTTGAGCTTGAGAAAAAAAATTTTACATAAATTAAACAAAAATAAAAAATAAAAAAAATTAAGAAGCTGTGTGTATGGGAAACACTTTGGATTGTGTGCGCAGAAGCAGTAACAAATACCAAAAGTGATCATCTGGGATCCAACTCCATGTTATATAATTCACCAAGGAAACCACATCAAATGAAAGGTCGTCGCAAGGATGGTCGATGGGTTTGCAATGTTTGTGGAAAACATTACTCTAGAAGTGATTCCCTTGCTCACCATCGTAGTATTCATAGAGGAGATACTGTCTGTCCAATCTGTCGTGCTGTCTTCACGAGGAAATATACCATGCGATGTCACTTGGTAAACATTCATGGGGTTCAGTGACTGAAGAAATATCATTTTATAAATAAAACATAAATCATTTATATTCATTTTTTAAATAACAATGTATTTTCCACTTGTTATTATGTGGAATCAACAAATTTTCGCTCAATAATATTTAAAAGCAAAATTTTTATCTTCCACTTATTTTTAGTATTTAAAGCTGAAAATAATTTGTCATTTAATTTTTTTGCAAATAGGCATTATGATGATAATAATCAATAATGATTATTTTTTTATGATATTTCAACGTGAAACATTTCAAAAATTGTTGTTATATATAAATTAACTAAATATCATTATAGGCGAAACAAATTTTACTTAATTAACTATGTCAAAATTGCTTTATTTTGTTTTTGTTTTTTATTCTTTATTATTTAAATATAATATTTACATAAATGTACATATAAATAGATGAAATTTTCATCTACCTACCTTGAAGTAAAAAATGATTTAACTCTCACTTCATCTGTACTTATAGTTTAAATCCTTGCATTATAACTATTTTTTTTTATTTTTTATTAATCATTATTTTTATTATTTTGCATTATTATTTATTCACATGTAACAAATGCCAGTATTGATTTAAAAAATAATTTTTTTTTT
>JZSA01000557.1:0-66978 GCA_000956155.1 Cotesia vestalis | reverse complement strand
TTTAACAAAACATTAACAAAAAAAAATTCGTGTCGCTTGGGAAAATAATTAATGCTTGAAAGTTATTAAATTTAAAAAGTTCATGTTATCTAGTGCTGTCCTCTTACGCTCAAACGATCAACAAACTTTACTGAACTTGGCATAACCAGAAAAAATGATAATTTATTACTCCTCCATATTATCGTATTAATTTTTATCATAAAGTAAAATAAGAATACAATTTATGGTTTATCAATTATTTATAAAATATCTATAACAATAACTAGTGATATTTATGAACCAAATTTTAATTTTATTCCGTCGGCCACATTAATATTTTAATTGATAAATCAAAATGAAATCGCTGAGGATAAGTTTGTGTTTCATTGTCGTAATATGTGCTTTGAGCATAGGATTTGTTAAAGCTGAAGACGACGAAGTTACGCTATCTAAATTTGGATCCAAAACTGGCCCTACAATAAAATTTTCTTATTGGTAAATTATGATAACTATTCTCTTATTCAGTACTAAGTATATTTTGTTTAAAAAATATTTCGAACAGTCATGCAAGCAAATTTTTTTGATACATTAGTATTGCTCGAGTAGTTAATGTAGTTAATTTTTATAAAAAGAAAAATAATTAATATTACATTTTTATCTAGTTATTCTTGTGGTTATAAACGAGTATTTGAAGAGTATGTTGGTATTTTGAGACAAAAATATCCGGAGCTTCATATCCATGGAGAGAATTATGATCCACCAGGCTATAATATGTTTATTGCGAAATTTTTGGTAAGTTTATTATTATTTTTGAAGAACAAGAATGCTACATTAAACTATATTTATTGATTTTATTTATGGATAATCATAAACGTTTTATATTTCAGGGATTTGCAAAAATATTAGTCATTTTATTAATAATCAGTGGCAACAACATTGCCCAATGGTTGGGACAACCTCCACTATTCTGGTGGGATTGGTGTATTAATAATAAATTGTATGCTTGTATTATGATATTTTTCGTTTGCAATGCAATTGAAGGCCAGCTCATATCTTCAGGAGCGTTTGAAATTCATTTCAATGGTAAGATATTTTTTGAAACTCGTTTTTTAAAGCGTAGTTTCAAACTGCATTTTTTTTGCTTGTACATACTATTCATTTATCTAAAACTTAAATGTTCGTATTAAAATATTTTATTGATAAAATTTGAAGAACTTTTAAATAACAATCATTTAAATTGATTACAAAAAAGTCTATATCGCGACCCAAATGTCAAAAGGACGTATTACAGCAGCTAGATAGGGTTTTATGCCAAAAGGGCGTATAAAAAATTTTTTTTTCGCCATTCAACTTAGAACTGCTCAAAACGTAAAGTTTTGTCAAAAAAAACTTTTCAATGTACTAATGCCAAAAAGGCATATCTCAAAACATACGCCCTTTTGACTTTCGAAAAAGTTTAGTCTAAAGCCAAAAGAGCGTATAAAAAAAATTTTAATTTTGCTCTGAAATATAAAATTTAACTCTAAAAAATAAATCCAGTTCATTTAATATTGTTGAATTTCACGTCTCTGACTCAGCAACCATGTTAAATATCGCTACTGTTTTATTTTATTTTTCAATTAGAATTATAAACAGAATTTGTATTAAAATTGTAATAATAACCTTTAAAAATACCCTAAGGTAAAAGACTCAGTTATTGACACTGGACTAGTTATTGACACTTGCAATTTTATTTTAATTAAAAAAAAACAAATCAATTCTAATAAATTAATAAATATAAATTTTGAATTATAAATTTTAACATAATTAGTTTTTTTAAAACATTTAATTTTTTTAATTAGAATAAAATTGCAAGTGTCAAACAACTAAGCGAGTGTCAATAACTGGGTCTTTTACCTTATTTGTAATTTAATAATCAATATATATTTTCAATTCTGCAACAAAATTAGTAACATATAACTCACAATTCAAAGCAATCGGCAAAAAAACTTAAGTTAAAACATACGCCCTTTTGGCTTTGTAAATTTATTTTTTTATTTTTAGGCTTAGAAAGTGTTAATAAAGCGATTAGTAAAAAAAAAAAATTTATACGCCTTTTTGGCACTGCAAAACCAAAAGGGCGATAAATTAATATGTGCCCTTTTGGCATTTGGGTCGCGATATGTTAGTGAAATTGTCACTATATGTTGAAGTATGTTTTTTTTGTAAGTTAGTACTTAAATTTTATCATTACTTCATTAAATAAATTGCAATGCGATGATTCGAAATTGATATTTATGAAAAAAAAAATTGATATTTAATTAACAAACTTAAATTATGTGCTATTTCAGATGTTCCAGTTTGGTCGAAACTTGTTACGGGTCGAGTACCGCAACCTCCAGAATTATTCCAAATAATCGATAATCATCTCCAAATGTTATTCCCTGAAAAAGATTCACTTGACATGACTTTTACGAAATAATTTTTTTTTTCCATTTACAAAAATTAAAATGAAAATACTGAATATAAAAATGATATTAATTAATCATAATTTATAAACAGAAAAAAATGTGATTGCATAATTTTAAAGACATAAGTTTATAATAATACCGATTTGTCATAATGAATGAATGAACATATACACTGTTATTTGTATTTCATCAATTGTTAACATTAAAAATTGAGTGGAATTATTAATTACTTCAAAGAGTAGTAATAATAATAATGTTGTAATTAATACATATTGCCAGATGAATTATAAATAAGTTGTAATGTACAATTGTATATAATAGTTATTCGCATTTAAAAACTTGAAAGTGAATTTAATTTATCACAAAAATCAAATATAGACAGAAAATTTCATTATAAAATATGTAAATATTTATAATAATCTAATTACAGTAATATCATTTTCACATTGAATACAATACTAATGAATTTGTTGATAAATAGACGTTATGTAAATGTAATGACATTCCTAGTATTTGAAAATTGTTTATAAATGTATTTCAGATTTCATTATTAATAAACAATTTATAAATTATAAGATCTCTTTATTTTTTTTTATCATATATTTACCGATATTTGAAATTTTATTTCCGCTAGAGAGCGTAAAAATAGCTTGAACACATGTCACTGAAAAGTTGAAGTGAGGTTTCTTAGACAGGATCTCGGTAAGTAAACAATGTCATTTTAATTCTTTCAAAATCTCTATCAATTCTTATAATTTATTGTTTATTACCTCAACAAATATTCAACTTATAGTTAATCTTGTAATTTTTAAATATCCATGTGCGAGTTGCCAGAGACATTTTGAAATTTATAACCATGATAATCATGAGAATGCAAATCTTACAAATTTTCTTTGAATAAATAAAACATAAGTAAGAAAGTTGGAAAAAAAATTTTTTTTTCTACTTTACAATTCTTTTCATTATTTATTAGTATCAAATAATGTTTCGGTTTTTTCAGAATAATTAAGGATGGAACATCGATGTGATTGCGGTGATTCACACAGTGAAACTGATCTTGGGCTTCAATATAATTTATATCAGAAAATAGATTTTGAAAACGTTGAATGTTTAAATGAGTATCAAGAGAATACTGGTAAATCCATTTTTAAACCTTGGGAAGAACGATTAAATCGCGATAAGGTATTAATTAATTAATAAATTAATCAATCATTTAAAAATTTTTATTTAAATGTGTAATACTGAAGTTAGCAGTCAGCTGTCAGTTTTAAAAATTTTTTTAACAAATTAATTACAATAAAAAAATGCTTTTAAAAATTTTCACTTGTAATTTTTATTAATTTTCACATGTGAAACTTTTTAATTAATTTTTTTTTAATAATTTAATTGCTATAAAATTCTAAAAAAATTTTTAATATCTGTCAACTTCAGTGTTATTTTAAATGCGTACATTTACAGAAAAACTTACTGAATATAAATATGTTTCAAGAATTGTATAATGATATTTCTATAATGAAAAAATGTTTTCTTAATTTTTTAATCAAACGATTTAAATTAAGCCTAGTGTTCTGAAAAATTTATTCTCTTTTTCATCAGATTTAATATGAAAAATTTTATTGAGTTCAACATAAGCTAGTTGTTTTTTCATTTACAAAAGTTGCGGTCACAATTTTTATTATATGAAACATATTTCTTTCCAAAAACTTCTATCTTTTTTCAAGAAGTTATTTTTTTTATTTATTTACTTAATTCAATCGACCCTAGAACAAGTGTTCCCTAAGGGCAGTAAAGTACAGAGTATTACATTAATAGTGAGCAATTTTTATTAATTAAAAGTAAAACATTTTTGAATTAGTTTTTTATAAATTAAAGTAAAACATTCTAAAATTTGTTAATATAATTACAATATGTTTACAATAATCATAATAATATGAATTAGGTTAAGGAATTATATGAGGTAGGATTAAAGTAGGCTATTTATTTATTTATTTATCGACTGTAAGTTGTTGAATCTAAATGACACTGAAGTTAGCAGACCTCTAAAAATTTTTGATTTTTTTTATTAATTAAATTACAACTGAAAAGATATTTATAAAAAATTGCTTTTATTATTGTTTAATTGAATTGTTTAATTGAAATTTTGTCAATAAAAAATTCCTAAAAATTTTTAAATGTCGGCTAACTTCATTTTCATGAATCTAAGCATTATATATCTTTATTAAAAAACCAATTATAATTTACTATAATTATATCAGTTACTAACAATTATCTGATCATTTTTAATTTGCACTAATTAATTTATTTATTTCTATAAAGTATGTCGAAAGCGATGCAGATGACGAACTCCTCTTCAATATTCCGTAAGTTTCTTTGGAAAGCACTCTATCCATTAAAAAATAACTTCACTTAATATTCTAATTTTTTATTGAATTAATTAGATTCACTGGAAACATTAAGCTCAAAGGTTTAATTGTCATGGGTGGTCCAGATGATTCTAGTCCTTCAACAGTTAAATTGTAAGTGATTACTTTTATTTTTCAATTGAATAAAATTGTTATCATAAATATGTGTATACACACTTCTGCATTTAATTCAGAAAATTAATTTTTTTTTTGACTGTGTAGGTTCAAAAATAAACCACACATGACCTTTGATGATGTTGAGTTGGAGCCAGATCAGACTTTTGAACTGTGCAAAGATGACTATGGAGTTCACGAGTATCCAATCAGGTATTTTTACCTTGTTTTAAATTAATTAGTCGTTAATTTGATTTCAAGGTGGCAATAGACAAATCACAAGTTAGTCGATTTTCAATGATCCGTTCAATTCAGTATACTGATTATTAATGTCTATTATCCGCGTTAAAAATCGCTGCCTGTGTAAATATTTTCTTTGTTGTAAAAGTTTATATACTTAAAATAAAATTTATTTACATACGATCAATTTTATACCATTACAAATTTTAATGTAATCAAACAGCGGCACGTGTAAAATACATAGTAGTGAAATTTCGCAAGTTACTATAAATAACCATATTTACTTCGGGACTAAAATATTCTTAATAATTTGTGACAAAAATAAAAAATGAATGCAGCAATATTTTTAAATTGTCTTATTTGATAAATAATTTAAAAATATAAAAATTATAAATGGCAGGGTTGTTAAGTTTTCATCGGTTCATCATTTAACGCTTCACTTCTCTGGGAATGGTGGTGCTGAAAGAACAAGAATTGATTACATTGGTTTCAAAGGTGAATGGACACCAAGACATCAACACGGTGTAACTATTTGCTGTTATGAATCACGACCGCAGATTAGTGATCATGTTACAGATTCTAATGTTGTTAACAAAGAAATTCAATGATCACAATTACTTTAATCGATACAACCATAATTGAAAGTTATTTTTTGATTATCGTTACAAATTAATAATAAGCAAAGTTGATAATAATTTTGAATAAAGAAAAATTTTATACTAATAATATAATGATATTTTTTTTTTTCTTTAATAAAAATCTTTCATTCATAAGTTTTCTTTGCGTAAAAAATTATCTATTATTATCGCGAACGTCTTTACATTGAAAAGTACTAAATTTATTCAACGCGATCGTTCATTACCCTCTGCTTGTGAACATCGCTCACATTTTATTTTCGGACGATGGAATTGGAAAATCCAATGAGAACAAAGGCTTTATTTATTTCGTTATCACTAAAACCAGCAAAATCTTTGAGTTAAATTTGAATTAGAATACAAAATTTTAGTTTACAAAAGTTTTGCGCAGTTTTATAAATAAATATTTTATTTTCATTGATATTTATTTTCTTATTGATAAAATTGCTTTCTTAAAGTGTTATTGTTTATGCATGACATCAAGAATATCGTCATAAGTAGTAAATAATGCAAAGTAAATTATTATTTTATTAATATATTCTCATACTAGAAAGACTCATCATATTACTGTGAAAATATTCATGATTACTCAGAAGATTTGCTTGAGTAAATAAAGATCGCTTAGTTAAAATCTCATACTCGCGTGCCGGCTCAGCTGGCGAACACTCACTAATCAACCAGCCGTTTATTATTAGTAAAAGTTTAACTTCTTATAAGTTATGATTTTGTTTACAATCAAAAAATAATTCATTTTATCATTTGAAATAATTATAATCGGATTTTTTCAATAATTTCATTTTGTATCAAGTCAAATTGTTTTGAGGAATAAAAATAAATGTGTAATAATCTGAGGAATGGATGATTAAAGTGTATCATTGAGTATTTCAAAGAGTGCAGTTGATTAATTGGATCAAAGGATTTATATGTAAGTAATATAATACAATTTTTTACATAATTCAGTTAAATTACTGATTGATAATAATACTGAAGTTAGCGGTCAGCTGTCAATTTAAAAAATTTTTTTAATAAGTTAGTTACAATAAAAAAATGCTTCTAAAAATTTTCACTTGTAATTTTTATTAATTTTCTAGAAAAATTTTTAATAAATGTCAACTTCAGTGTTATGATTGATAACTGTCTATTCTATTAATATGAATATTTTGTATAACAATAATAACTTACAGGTAATGATAAATTGATTAAAGCATGAAATTTTTTATTATTTTTGTTCATTTTCGATAAAATATCACAACAATTGATAAAATATTTATAAAAAAAAAAAAAAAAAAACATTCCGTGAATGTAAAGATTGTCAAAAGAAGAAAAAAAAAATTACCACGGTCTTTAACATTTCTCAGGTTAAAAATCAATTGAGAGCAACTTTTCTGTTATTGAATAGTCGTTAAATGAATGTAAAATTAAATTTAATCTTTAAAGAGCAAAGCATAAAAATCAATTGGATATAATTAAAGTGGGAATAAAAATAAATCATGCCGGTAGTGTTGTAAGAGTCTTGTTTACTAGATTAACAATATCTGGATCATATGATGAAACATTAAAATGCCCTTATGAAAATTACTTGATGAAAATTTTAAATAACTATAATTACAAGGGTAATTAATGTTTTTGATATAAATAATTATACTTAGCGTATATCAATTGATATAAACCTTTATGTCATAACAGGGGCCACAGCTTTATCTTCAAGATTAAATGCATTTCAATTTAATAACACAATTCGAGAAAATTAAAAGCAACAAAAAATGATTTAAGCTGATCAAAGATCATTTATTGAAAAGAAAAGTGCAACTGTAATTTAGGTCATCGAACTTCATGTATCACGTCATCAAGTAAACGTGTGAAAGTTTATAATATAATGTAATCATTATCATAAAAGAGTTTGTGACTTTTAGTTGCATATTCTAATAGATTAAAATTCCAACTAAGATTAGCTAAAGTGTTACAAAGTAAAAATTTATTTTTTATTCGTTCCAAAGAATATAGAAAATTTACAAGAGAAATAAAACAATGATTATCATTGTGTAAATAATTAATCTGAAATAATTAAAACATCAAAGCAAAGTCTTGAGTAAATTTGATTATTCCAAAGATTAAATTCAAATCTATATGATAAATATTATTTAAACCTCTGTATTATTTTTACGGTGCTTAACGTAAAGTATAATGATTTATTTCAACTACAATTAGTTTTACTACATGACATTTTATATATATATCTCCCATTTTATTTTTTGTTGAGCAACACACTTCATATCTATTTATCACATGCCAATTAAGCGTAACGCAAGATATACATTTTTTTTTCTTTAATTCTCAATTCTACGGTTAATTAAATATAATAATTTATTTTATCAAACTATTAAAAAAATAATTATTTTTAAAATAATTATTTATTTTACCAAACTATTAAAAAATAATTATTTAATTTACCAAACTATTAAAAAAAAAAAAAAAAATTATTATTAATTTTTTTTTCCTTTTTTAGATACTTGTTACATATAAATAAAAGTTGAGACATTAATAAAAAGGCGTTTAAATTTTTATCAAAGAAGATTATAAAGAAAACGTTCAATGTTAATTTATTTATTTAATTTTTGATATATTGTAAATCAGTATAAAAGAAATGTTGAATCATTGCAAGATATCATTATACTTGTATAAAATTACAACCACATGTATATTTGTTTTATTGATTATACAAAAACGATGCAAAGCTATTAATAATGGTCATACATGAAATATATGATTAAGAGAAGAAGAAGAATAATGATGGCGATTAATTGCTAGCAAGTCCTACGGAAAATGGATAAAATAATTTTCGAGTACAAAGGATTGTTGTGTATGACTAATTTTTATCAAACTTTATTTCCTATTTTTTTATTATTATTATCATTATGTCAGTTATAATGATTATTACATTACCACCACCATCGAAGAAAAAGCTGTCGAAGCAATACGTTGAGTTACACATTACACTAACCGTTAGTTCAGTTGCCAGCTCGACTATTGTTTAGTCAACTTGATCGTTAAATAAGCATCTTAATCTTTGTAATTATCAAATCATAAACGGATATCATTGATATTGTGTATTAGTACTCCATTAACAGATTAATACCGGCTAATAAACTATCTTTATCAAATCTGGTGATAAGAAATGAAGAAAGAAAAATTATTTTAATATTTCAGTACTGTAACTTCAAATACTGAAGTTGTCAATTTATCATTGCTTATCTATAATGTTGATAAAAAAATAATAATTCAACATTTTTAAATCAGAACTCTCAAATATAAATGATCGTGAACAATACTGACAATATAACTTAAAAATAATTACTATTATCTTAGTTTATAGCGATGAGCCGATTTATGTAGTTCTACATACAAAAAATTATTTCTTTTTTTAAAGTTACCATCTTTTATTTTTAAATAGAATTTTGTGTGATTTTTTAATTGCAACGTCAAGTTCAAGTGAAAAACAATCATGACACATGTAATTGAGGATCCAGAAAAATTGAAGAAGAAAAAAAAGAAGAAAGATGGTCAAAACGACCAGACTGAAGAAGAGCTGGATTTTGTTGAGGATGAAACACCACCACCACCTGATGGGGGATGGGGTTGGGCTGTTGTTTTTGCTTCTTTTATGATTCATGTTGTCAGTAAGTTAACTAATATATTGCTCATTTTTATTTTATTTTATTTTTTACTTTGTCTTGTAAATTGGTTCTACTTATTATTATAACTTTTATTATTTATATAATTATACATATTTAAGCAACTTATACGATTTTATTATAAATGTAAAACTATTTCCTAGTCATAGACAAATATTGAAGTAAATAATTAAACTAATTTATTTATAACAAAGTCAGATAAAAGGTCTTTTGGTGTGGAAATGTAGAATAGTTAAAAACTGTACAACTTGAACTAAATAAATAATATTTATATAATTATTTATGAGTATGATTGCAGCAGATGTCCGATAATTTTTTTAAAATTTATGAAAAAAAAAATGGAAAATTTTTAGATTTCCTTTATTATCATCAAGTTAAAAATTTAATCTTTATTTCTTCTATTAGTTCTTTTAACAAATAATTACACCGTCCAATTAAATTTATACGGAAATTGTTAATTTCAAGTTTCCATATAAGTTCAAAGGATGCGGCATTGACACGAATTCTTATAAGTTATGGCTATGACTAAATGCTTATAAAAAGATTTAGATTAAATTCTTTACAAAGATTTATTTACTAATTTCCTTACAACTTTAATTAATAATAATGCTAAAAAAAATTGATTAAAAATTTTTAAAGATATATTTTTTTACACTCATACTTACACATAAAAGTTGTATAAGTATATACGATAATAAGTTAACGTTTCCGTTTCTTATTTACAACAACCTTTGACTTCTTCATGTAATGTTTTAACTCTAAATAATGTTAAAAATTTAATGCAAAATGAAAATTATGTCGATAATTGATGATACTAAAATTAGCAGACATTTGACAATTTTTAGAATTTTTATAATACATCAATTATTAAAAAAAAAAATATTTTTAAAAATTTGCACTTCTAATTTTTTATAATTTTTACATGTGTTATTTTTTTTGCTAAATTTTGTTCATTTTAATTTAACTGTTATAAAAATCTAAAAATTGTTAGGTGTCTGTTAAATTCAATATCATAACGATTGTATCAAATATCGTCGATAGTTTTTCTTACGTTTATCATATAAATATTTTTACTAACAGACCTTGTGTTTAGTTTTAATAATATAAATAATTTTTTATTAACAAATTTTTTTTTTTAATTTTTCAGCGGACGGAGTAACTTATTCTTTTGGAGTATTTTATATTGAATTTCTTTATTACTTCAAAGAAGGAAAGGGCGAAACAGCATGGATTGCATCTATACTTGTTGGAATAACTTTATGTTCCGGTAACTAAATTTTTTAATTTAATTATCATATTCCAAAATATTTTTGATATTTATTTATAAACTTAACATATAACAGGCCCGATATCGAGTGCTTTTGTCAACAAATACGGTTGCCGAGCTGTAACAATAGCAGGTGCAATTCTTTCAAGCATTTGCTTACTTCTAAGTGTATGGGCACCAAATGTCATAACTCTTTACTTCACAATAGGCATAGGAACAGGTAAAATTTATTTATTTCAAACATTAAATTAATGATAGATTAATAAAGATTTTTTTTAACATTATAAAAGTATCTTCTAATTGTCACTGTTTATAATTGCTCTCTTAAGTACGGAACACATTTTTTAAGAAGGTAAAGCTTTTCTTGCCACTTTCATTTATATATTTATAAGTATCTTCTCATTAATGAAACTTTTTCCAAAAAAAAATGTATAATTAATTATTTTTTTCACAGGACTAGGATTCGGTTTAATTTACCTTCCAGCCATTGTATGTGTAACAATTTATTTTGAAAAACTGCGATCTCTTGCTACGGGTATAGCAGTATGCGGTTCTGGAATAGGAACACTAATATTTGCTCCATTTATTGAATATCTTATTAGAGACTTTGGATGGAGAGGTGCAATGTTAATTTTATCGGCGTTGGTTCTTAATTGTATTATACTTGGAGTCTTATTCCGACCAATTGAGCCTCCACGACAGCTTAAAAATATACCACTACAGGTATGATTGCATATTTATTTTACCTTAATACTTACTTGATCAACTTAAAGTAGTACGTACGTGAAAAGCATATTTCAAGAAAATTATGAAATTTTTTTTATCGAAAGGTAAATATATTAATAATTCTCCACCAAAATTTCGGATCAATTCACCGCACCGTTTTTGAGTAATTAATTTTCGAAATTGCATCTTTTACACTCGAGTGATACAAATAGATTTCATACTAGCTTTACCATCTCTCTACACCTTTACGTGTGAAAGATGCAATTTCGGAATTAATTACTCAAAAACAGTGTGGTGAATTGATCTGAAATTTTGGTGGAGAATTATTAATATAAATAGATATATTTATTTATCATTGTACAACGGTAATAACTGCTTTTTACAATTTTTTCATCACAGTGTTATATTGATCTGCATCTCATCAAATAATTAAAGCTCTGGTTCTTGCACCACTTCTTTCATAATTATTTCATATTATTATTACTATCACTCTTTACTATATTTAAAATGTTAAATTTTAGATTTTGGAATTTAGATTCTTAAATTATTTTGAATTTAAACTAAGTTAAGTTACATTACGTTAAAGATTCTGTAAATTGGCTTTTAAAGCACTTGTAAAAAAAAGTTAAAAGAATTTAATGTAGCATTTATGAGGCGATTAAGAATGAAAAGATTACTGCAGTAGATCACTGGATCACTTCCTCTTTGGCTGCCTGCTACTCGACTCCGTTCGTGACTTGGCGTACTGCTGTATCATGGACTTCCTGCGTCTTTGTGCAAGGGTTCACTCCCTTCTTTCACAAGTTTTAGGCACGAGTTGGCAAATTTCTTTTATTGGCTCTCCTCTGAGTGTCTGCAGAAGCAACCAGTCGAAATCTGCACATGTTTTTCTACCGATCCAACCCAAGACAAAGTTCCTCACCTCTGCCTTGACCCTGTTCAGTAACGTTCTGCGTCTGAAGATGTGCTCTAAGGTTTCATCCTCATCTTGGCATAGACGACATTGCCAATCCCTGTAGCCCTTCATTTCTGCCTTTCCTATGTTGCCGGATCTGACTCTACACCAGGCTAATTTTACCCAACTTGGGGTATTTCTGTCTAGCAAATACGGTTTAGTTCCCATACGGGTCTTCAGGAATTTGAACCTGGGGTTATATGATGAGAGAATTATCAATATATTTATTGTTCAATAAGAAAAATTTCATAATTTTCTTGAAATATGATTTTCACGTCCGTACTACCTTAAGTTACAATCAATAAAATATTTATTTTTGCTAGGAAATAAAATCATCGTCAGCAAATCTCAAAGTTCCTGGTTCCAATGGAACTTCAAATGGCTTAAATAGACCGCATAGTACACAAAATATTAGTACAACATATCATTTCGTTGCGGATAATAATGACAATACAAAATATTTAGGAAAAATAACAATGAGTCAACCTGTTTTAACCAAAGGAATTTCTCATCAAGGAAATTTCAATCATTCACACCATGGTAGTGAGATGAATGCTAAATCTCTCGGCAGTGGTATGATGAATAAACGTGATATATTTTATCAAGGCAGTGTTGAAAATGTTCGTAAGCGTTCGTAAGTATTTAGTTTATTTGGTATTTTAAAATTCATGTTATACTCAAAAAATTATTTAAAAATAAAAAAAATATTTTTATAGTGCATCCGTTGGACATCATGAGGTTCGTTCAACAATACGTAATTCTGTAATGAGTTTACCAAATGCAACAGGATATAAACCAAGTGAAACAACGGAATGCGCTCCTTACATGGATAAATCTTGTGGAGTCTTACAACAAATGCTGGAATTATCATTATTGAAAGATCCAGTGTTTCTTATCTTCGTTATATCAAATTTCTGCACAAGTATAGGTTTCAATATTCCTTATGTCTATATAATCGTAAGTTATTCGTTTATTACAATTCTTATAAAAAAAAAAAAAAAAAAAAAAAAAAAAAAAAAAAAAAAAAAACTGTTAATATAATTTACAAGTAATTTTTTCTATTTTATAATTTAAATAAATTATTTACAGACCCAAGCTGAATCACGATCAATCCCACGAGATACTGCAAGCTATTTACTGGCAATAATTGGTATTGCCAATACTGTCGGTCGTATTGTTCTTGGCTACGTCTCAGATAAGCCATGGATTAATCGTCTTTTAGTTTACAATCTGTGCTTGACTATTTGTGGTTTTGGTAAATATATTTTATTGTTTTAATATTTTGTTGCTATCTTGGCCGTAATCTAAATTTGGTTTATTATTTTTTTACAGCGACAGTATTAAGTGTGTACTGCGATTCTTTTGTATCATTTGCAGTTTATACTAGTGTTTTTGGATTTACTGTTGGAGCATATGTAGGGCTTACATCTGTAATTTTAGTTGATTTATTAGGTTTAGAACGCCTTACAAATGCATTCGGTTTAGTTTTATTGTTTCAAGGAATTGCATCACTCTTAGGACCACCTATAGCAGGTAAATTACCAGAAAAAAAAATTATTTTATCTTTATATATCGCGTTTCAGATGCCATAAGGGCGTATACCGGCAAAAGTTCCCGGTGAAAAGCCATAAGAGCGTATAAAGAATTTTTTTTCTTTACTATATTTATTATATTATGAAAGAAAGTATGTTAAAAAAATATTGAAACCACAAAACCGTCATAATGCGTACAAAATAATCGACGGAAAAAAAAACAAATGGGGTTTATACTATAAAAACATCAGTGAGAACACGGATATTAATAATATATAGTACTTTTATTTAATATTCATATTTAGATAAACCGCAATTATTTATACAATCATTTTTATTTTATCTAATCATATAAAAACATGGCTTGCATCGTTTTTAAGCTATAATTGTAAATTTATTTTTTTTTTTTATACTTTTTCATCAAAGTAATAAATCTCTTATCGCTTGTAATCATTTTTATAAAAATCGCTAGAAAAAATAATTAACTAAATTGATCTATTTAATAATTTAATAAAATATTTGTGTTTAAATTGCAAATCAGCTAAAAAATTTTAATGATTTTTAGAAAGAAAAGAAATCTTAAAGCTTAAAATGTTGCTTGTCATGTTGAAATTTTTTTTTAAGTACAAGTATAATATAAAGTACTTAAAAAAAAAAAAAGGATTGTAAATAATATTTAATCTATTAATTTGTTTTAGCAAAAATTATTAAAATTAATTATCATTCACATTAGTTACTAGATGGGTAATTTTGTTTGATAATTAAAAATATTTTTCAATATTCAATTGATCATTTAATTCTGTTTATAATTATTTATGTGTTTGGAAATTATTTATTCATCGCCAAAGATTATTTCACGATATTTATTAAATATTATCCAAAGATTAATTAAAAAATAAAAATAAAATCACCTCACAATTATTTTTATTTTTAATTTCGATCAGTATTGTCAAATTTTTTTAATTATTCAGTTGAAAAATATTAAAAATTATTGTAATTAAAAAAAGTGAATAATTTTTATTGTCTTTAATAATTGAGACTTTTGTCATGAATGTAAAATATTAATTATGAGTATGAAAGAAAGTTAAGGAGAAAAATAAAAAAAAAAAAAAAAAACAAAAAAAAAAAAAAGTATTATTTAGAAACAAAAAATTAATATACACTTATACTTATGGCGGTAAATCTCCGTACAAAAACCGCAAATTCTTTCAAGATTTAATTAACTAATGCGGCAGGTGTACTTGTTTAGAAATTTTACTGAGACAATCAGTAGTCTTTTAGTAATTGTAATAAAATAATTGTATAAATAAATTACATAGATAGATAGATACATTGTTATGTATGAAAGATATATTTTGTAAACATAATTTCTGATATTTTATTATTAAAATTTTTGTAGAATTTCTATAGAAAAAAAAATTAGTAAGCCTGAATGTCACTAATTATTGGATTATAAATCAATAAATGGAGTAATAAATACAATGACATTTAAGGAAATGCATTTTTTAGTTTTAATACATAATATTGAAGTTAGCGGGCAGCTGTCAATTTTGAAAATTTTTTTAACAAATTAATTACAATAAAAAAATGCTTCTGAAAATTTTCACTTGTAATTTTTATTCATTTTCACATCTGAAACTTTTTAATAAAATTTTTTTTAATAATTTAATTACTATAAAATTCTAAAAAAAATTTTAATATCTGTCAATTTGTGTTATTGTAATACTTAATTTAAAGGTATATTTTTTATGAGCTATAAAATAAAATGAAAAAAAAAAAATATTTATGAATTTAAAACAAAATAGCAGAGTTTTTTATTCCATATTTTCAATAGTTTTATGAATAAAGAGTATTTCTGGGTTGTTAAAAAGAAAAAAAAATTTTTAAGAATAAGATATTAAAGATGTGTATGTTTTAAAATTCCCGCGGAGTAATAAAATAATCAAAACTGTTTTTATTGGTAGTTATATCATTGAAAATATTCCTTTACCAAGCGACTAGAATATTCTCTGCATGAATTGACAGAATAATGGTTACTTGAAGCAGCTTTTACATACATTTCCTTATTTTTCTCATGAATAAATAATAAAAAAATGTAACATTTACTATTATTTTATTAATTTGCTGGTAATTTTGTTTTGTTATTATACATGAGTGTTGAAAAAAGTATAACCTAAGTGCAAAGTCATCTCATGTTTATTGTTTATTTTTACTTAATTTGTGAATTCAAATAACGTGAATATACAAAAAAAATTATTTTAATTAGCATTAAAAGTTTATATATAATAAATATTATTGTAAAATTAATAATTAAAAAAATAATAGTTGATCGTTTGATTAACGTATTTCATCTAATTTTAATCAATAATGCATCACCATTTTACCTGTGGTATACAAATGTAATAAAAAAAAATAAGTACATAGCATTATATTTATTTTAATAACAAAAATTGTAGTGAAAAAAAAGAATACGTTATTAATTATAAATATTATGTGAGTAGTGTAGTTAATAAAACAAAAATGAACATAAGTTGACTAGTTATTGACGCCATTTTATTATTATAACGGAACAAACGATGACGCGACATGTTGCGAAATATTATTAATTAATAAAATAATTAATATATATTATACCATTATTATTTAAAAAAATAAATTTGTTGATTATAAAGTTTTCTGGAAATAAAAATACATATTTATACTCAACAATACAATATTGAGTGTTTGTATAGCAAACGCATACTTTTATGTGTAAATTATTAAATTAAGTGCATTGTGGGTAGAAATAGGAATGTGAAATATAAATTAGCAAAAACTTATTATTAAATATTATTATCCGCAACTATATAATATAAAAAAAAGTGTTATATTTATAAATAAAAATAAATAAATATTATGATAAATAATAAATGTATTATTATTGAGATAATAAAAAACACGTCGCAAGGACAAAACTAAATGCATTGTGGGTAGACACCGGAATGGCGAAACAGAGGAATTATTTTTTGATTGGTTTTTAACACAAGCGTGTCTTCAATGTTAATGTTTACCGTTGTCTAAAACAACCTCGTGTGTGCTTTAACAACGATTAAACAAACTTTATAAAAATAACATTAATAATATTTATTTAAATATTAAATCTAAGCTGATAATATTAAATTGGTATATTATAAATTATCAGCAGCATCACATTATATTCGTAAGTAATTAATGTGTGTGTTTATTAAATTTCCAATGACATACATAATACTGCTGGGTATATAGCAATTTATTTGATCAATGGTGGACTAAAAATAGTTAAATAATAACAAAAAAATATCGTTAAAAAATAAATATATTTATAAAATTAGTTTATTAAAGAGGAGTTTGATTATTAAGTTAATGGTAAATGGAATTTTGGCGGCAGACTGTGATGACGTAGATGGATGTAAAATAATCGGGTAGCGGTGGGGGCGGAAAGGAGAGGAGAGTATCAGAGTAGTCGAGTGGTTTAGCTATAGTGTTTACAACGAGAAGCAGATGCTATAGTAAAAGGTATCAGGAAAAGGAGAAAAGGAAGAGGAACAGTGGAACCGAACCAGTCGGTACGTCGCGGAAGAATGCGTAGCCATTGTTGGTGCTGCAATCATTAGTTTATAGATCCTCATAACAGTTGATTCGGAAATATTATTATTTACTTGTTAAATAGTTTCTGAACTCTCGGTTTGATTTTATATAAAATGACTTATCACAAATAAACAGTGGGTAATTATAAATTTAAATGAATAAATTTTAGTAGGTGAGATGTGTTAGTCGTTGCGTCTGATCGTTTGGTGGCGTATAAGAACTGAACCCTCGCGCAACGTTCCTATACACCATAGATACAGTGTGTGTTGGTAGCTAACAGCCAACAGCCAGTGAGTAATATACTGTACGGTGTGATATTGTGGATGTGGACGGTGGGGCATACTCGGCGGCAGCCATAATACCACCAACGGACCAACCAAACTTAACGAGCAGGGAGAAAGCGTAGTGTTCGAGTGTCCGATACGTAGTGGTAGTGTTTTTGATTTTAAATTACGTGGATAGTCAACGTTTGAGTCATCAGGTAGGTTTTTAACTAGTTACTCAAACATTATTTATTACCATCATTGTTATTGTTGATATAATAAATAAAGTTTAGTTGGTGTAATCTAGTGACAAATATACCGACAGGCCTTATGAGCTTTCTTTATACTTAACGGCCTGAACCGCCATGTTGAATTAAAACCTACGCCAAATCAAGCTAGTGCAATATAGAGTTTACAATTTTTTTATTATTCTTTTAATCAACTTTTTTATTATTTTCATTAAATATTTCATATCGTAGACTTTAAAATACCTCTCTTGTACTCGGTATGTATCACTACCTATTAGTCGTGTTTATTCTGCACTCAGTGCATCAATCATTATCAACTGGTTCAACTCGCTGGCTGGTTGGTTTGCTAGTCGCCTGCCTGTCTGGGCGCGGGTCTGCTGTACTCTGCACTATACCCTTCTCCTGGTCTGATGTACTTAATAATGTTTTGCCGCCACTTCATTCTTTACTTGTACATATTCTAATATAAATATAACTACATATATATATCATATATGTACTTATAAATACAGTTGATATTTTTTTATTTATTATTATTATTTATCATTTTTTTACATCCACATTTTTAACTTGTATATATAATATATAGAATTTATTTCATGTGCCACTTATATCTATGACTGACCCTGAATTTCAATGCCATGGTGATCGTTCATTATACGTGTTTCATCGTCAATTTATCACTTAAATCTTGTCATTTTAATTTAATTATATTATATTATTATCATCAATTGATTATATAATATTAAAACATTATTTATCGCGTTGTAATTTTTTTTTTTTAATTAATAATTCAATCGTTTGAAATTTTATTATTTTTTTCTTGATGGTGAAATTAACAAATATCTGATAATTTTTTTTATTGAATAAATTAAAAAAAAAATTACATGTGGATAGTTTTAAAAAATTATGAATGCAATTTTTTTTTTTAAATTTTCTTATTACTAATTTATTTTTCACATAAAACCAATTATTGATTTTTTTCCATCATTTTGATTAAAATAATTATTCAAAACTCGCTTAGTAAAATAGTATTGAAATCGGTCACCATAGAGGTAACGCGTTTGTAATTAGTGACTTTATTTACTTACACACATTTTTTTTTACCCCTGATTAAGTTTGTACTAAAAATATTAGAGGAGGTTATGATTTCGGTTGTTACAATTTGGGGTCCTGTTATGTTATTCAGATGTTGCTAGTATTACGAATCCTGGGTGGAGTCTCGGCGAATCACATGAAGGTACAGGGCTGACATCCAAGTATCTACCTTTCGGTAGGCTTGAGTAGTGTTATGTCTCTTCGGCATCAATCTCCCTGGTCGCAGCCTAAACATCTCAGCAAGCAAATATCGAGCTACCATGCTCAAAACAAAATATATTATTGTCAACTCAGTTGTTGATGAAGCCTCGTAGCATCAAGCATCAGCATAAGACAGTAACCTGCCACGTAGCATTTATGTACCATTTATGTCGGAAAGGTAGGTGTATCTCTAAATCGTGGATCACTAATTCCGATTATTTGCGATTATTATTATATACATATATTAGTCGATAAACATTGAGGTTATATTTACTAGTTTGTAATTGGTTTGATGCTGTATTTTATTATAGTTTTAAAGACTGTTATTATTATTACTATTAAATCTTTTCGTTTTTTTTTCTTCATATCTTAATCATAGACTTTTTTTGTTTCAGAAATCAAATCAACATGCAGCAGGTGGATACTAACTCGCAAAACAACTCCGTAAGTATTTTTGATGTTATTTTTTCTTGATATAAAATTTACTCAAGATATAGTGTAAATAAACAGCATACTAAAATCTACCCTTTTGCGTAGAATGTATTTCGAATTTTTAAAAATTGGAGAGTACATAAAAAAATGTATGAATTATTTTTATTTTATAAATGGAGTATAGTTTTGATCTTAGTAAAGAAAAACTTTGTTTTACAACACAGTAGATAAATTTGGCACTTGTAATTTATTTATTCATTTTTTTATTTATTAATTTAAAAAATAATTCAATTTTTTATTTTATAGAAGTTTAAAAATTAAGATACTGTTTCTATGAGTAATTTTTAATTTTTGTGGAGAAAAATTGTTAGATAACAATATTAGAATCAGCATAAAAAATCATTCAACTACCAAATAAGTAGTTGGAGTTTAAAAAATATGGTCTTAACGAAAGATTATAAATTTAATACCAAAATGCCAACTCCATTTAACATTTTAGTTGTAAATGTATATATGTGTAGATAATTTTTCCATCACTCATCTGACTTTGTTCATCCAACATATTTTGGTTAATTTTTTTTTTTAATAGATAATCATTAGTTGACAAAAAGATTTTAATTAACCTGAGTAATTATGTTATTCTTTACTTAGATTTAATATTTTGAACTTCAAATTGACTCTTGACGTGGTTTGATATAAATTCCCTCGTACATAAATAATTGAATATCATTATCCTTTACCAACTTAACATTTTTTTAGTATAAAAATTGAATTACTTATCCGTTATTTCTGCTGAAACTTTTTTTTGTAACATAAATTATTGGACACATTGCTCTAGTTTTTGTAAAGCATAAAAAAACGTGATATGAAATAAATAAATGTACTATGTGCATTGTTAATACGTTAAAGTTTGACTTATAATCGATAAATCTGTAAATTACAGTTAGATGTGGAAGAGCGAGAAAGGCTGTGTAATATACCGAAGGTGAGAATCATTGTTGAACATAGAAATTCCAATGATTTATTAATTATCGGTGGTAGTGGTTTTTTTTTTAATGCCATTCACTCTTTTAAGTATGATTTGGTAAAAATTTTTTTGCACAGGCACTCGTATTCTTTTGCTATTGTTTAGTAGTATTAATAAGGGCTGGTAATTTTTTATAGCAACGCACATCTAAATTTAAATAATCAGCATTAAAATTCTAAAAATTTGCTCGCCTTTTTCATGAAATATGTTATTCATTAAGTTTCATGCTTATTTTTTTTTTTTTTTTACAAAAATTAGGTTTAATGGGCATTTCTCATTTCACTTTTATTTGTTTTTGTAATAGAGCACGTGTTTAATTTAACCTTTTATTATTGAGTAAACCTTTACGTAATTTTTTTTATGTACTTGTAACTTACGTGATTACTTGAAAAAATACAGACAAGTGCACCTGGACGAACACCAGGATCACAACCGTTACCAGCAAGAACGCCACCACCACGTGAAGAGCCCGCAGTAGAGCCAGTAAATGGCGTAGTACAACCACCAGTCGTACCTCCACCAACTCGTCCAGGACGAATCACTAATCAGCTTCAGTTCTTATCAAAAGGAGTACTGAAGCCAGTATGGAAGCATACGTTCGCTTGGCCTTTTCAGCAACCTGTCGATGCGAAGAAACTCAACTTACCCGTAAGTTACTTTATACTTATTAATTATTTTATTAAATATTTTTTTCACAAAAAAAAAATAGATTTTTACTTATTTTTTTTTCTCAAACCAATTTCCATCAGGATTACCACAAAATCATAAAAGAACCGATGGATTTGGGTACGATCAAGAAACGTTTAGAAAATACGTATTATTGGTCTGCACGAGAATGTATTCAGGATTTCAATACTATGTTTACCAATTGCTATGTCTACAACAAACCCGGGGAGGATGTTGTAGTAATGGCTCAAGCACTCGAGAAACTATTTCTCACAAAGGTATAAAATTTGTTGATATCAATATTTTATTATTTAAAAGTAGTAAAGTATCAAAGAGACATTAATCAATTAAAAAAAAATCTATAATTTTAGGTTGCACAAATGCCAAGAGAAGAAGTGGAACTCGAACCTCCTCTCCCGAAAGGACCAAAAGGAAAAAAGGCAAGAGTTGGTGCCCCTATGATCGGTGGTACTCCAGGAGTGACACCGGGAGTCGGCCGAGGTCGACCTTCCTCTGGAGCGGCGACAGTCAGTTCTAGTGTACCAAACAATCTTCCACCTGCTGCTACAACAGCAGGAACCACTGGTGTCTTGCCAATACCACCTCTCGGTACTCAAGCACCAGTATCTGTACCTGGAAGTACCAATACAACTACTATCGCACCTCCAGCTAGTATAAGCGTCACTTCAATGGCTACTCATAACTCTTTACCGCAACAAGTAGTTCCTCCACCCAGTGGATATCACGCTCAACCAGCGATAGATCCCCAAGCAGCTACTGCTGTACCTGCTCCTCCACAAGTTCCAACTGCACCTACAGTAATGCCACCTTCACAGCCTGCTAAAGTCAAAAAGGGGGTGAAGAGAAAGGCTGATACGACGACACCCACCGCTAATTCTTTTGAACCCATGTATCAACCCATGGAATCTAAAAATGCTAAACTTCCCACGAGAAGAGAATCAGGCAGACAGATCAAAAAGGTAATTATTGTTTTATTACAATTTTAAATCATTTTAATAATTCGTGTGCTTTGTATGTAAACCCCATGAAAATATTTTTCAAATTGAATTTTTTCTTTATTTTTCTGATCTGGATAAACAAAAAAAAAAAAAAAACTCGGTTTTTTAAATTATCATTAAAAATTTTTCAAGTTTTTTTAGTCTTCAAATTCAACAATTTAATAGTGTTATAAATTTAAACAACAAAGGTTTATTGTTATTTATAAATAGCATGAAATTATTTCGAGTTAAAAATTCGTAATTGTTGTATTTTCGTTCAAGATTCAATCTTGGTGATTTCATTTAAAAAAAAATAAAAAAAAAAAATCGGTTGCAAAAATTGAAAAGAAACTTTTTGTTCATTGTGATAATGATTTAAATATGTCCTTGACGCTTGCATGTATATCATTGCATTAACATACTAACAGAGGGTTGATGATGGGGCTGTTTCAGCCGTCGAGGCAAGCGGAAGACGGCCTTGTGCCATTCCATCAGGCCAACATGCCCCTCATCGGGGTGATGGCCCAACAGGTACTCATACAATTTATCATCAACAATAGCATCAAGAATGCATCATATTTCATTTGTGTTGTTTGTGGCTTACAGTGATTTTTATTTATTATTTTTCTTCATTTAAAATTTAATACACTTTGATTATTCATCATTAAGATTTTTTTTAATAATAATTAAAATCAATTTTTTTTCACAATTTATTTTTAAAATCATTTAATGAATAATAATCATTTGCCCAAAAACAAAATTTAGAGAAGCTAAAACTAACTAAATCTAAGTTATTGATAATGTATGTTAACTATAATATAAATATATTTTTTATCTTTTAGCCACAACATGTCGGCGGTAAATCAAAAGAAAAACTCTCGGATGCCCTAAAGTCTTGCAATGAAATTCTTAAAGAATTATTCTCTAAGAGACATTCGGTAATCTTTTTTTTTTTTCTTCATTTTTATACTTTATTGAATTATTTTTTTTACATCTGTAAACAAAGTGAAATTCTTTTACAATTGGAATTTCTTCAATTTTTTTATTAGGGTTATGCCTGGCCATTTTACAAGCCCGTAGATGCCGAACTATTGGGTCTTCATGATTACCACGATATTATCAAAAAACCCATGGATTTGGGTACTGTAAAGGTAATTTCAGCATTCATTAACATTATTTGATGATGAAAAGAAAAGTATTTTTTTTTTAAATTAGAAGCAAAATGCATTACTTAACTTTTTTAATTGAGTAAACAAAAATAAACAATAATTGGATATTCAGACGAAAATGGACAGCCGAGAGTACAAAACGGCTCAAGAATTTGCCTGTGATGTACGGCTTATCTTCACCAATTGTTACAAGTACAATCCTCCTGACCACGATGTTGTGGCAATGGCTAGAAAACTTCAGGATGTCTTCGAAATGAGGTTAATAAATTTTAACATGATCTTTGTAACTATTATATTTAATATAATGAATTGATAAAAGAAAGTGTTTTAACAAATAATAAAATGAATTCAGGTATGCTAAAATTCCTGATGAGCCTGTGGGAGGAATGGCAGCAGTAACTCATAGTAGCAGTAGCGGAAGTAGTTCAGGTTCTGAATCATCATCGGGTTCCGAGGATTCCGAGGAAGAGCGTACCCAAAAACTTCTTGCTCTTCAACAAGAATTAAAGGCAATGCAAGAAAAAATAAAAAAGGTGGTTGAAGAGTCCGGTAAAAAGAAAAGCAAAAAAAGTAAATTGGAGAAACCTAAGTCGAAGCCTATGAGTAGTAAAACTCCAGGACTTGTTGGAAGTCACAGTGGTGCCATGAAGGAACTTATGAAACCTAGTGTTGGTATGCAAAATGTTTCGGATAGTGTTGGCGCAAGTATAGCTAGTGTTGCAATGGGAGCGGGTGATCTTAAAATGCCTAGTGGTTTGCCCGTAGGTGTTGGTATGGGTTTGCCTGGTGATCATCATCCGGCTTTAGCTGTTGGTCCTAATAAAACTCATCCTGGTGCTGCCGCGGCAGCAAGTGTTAAACCGAAAGGTAAAACTCGAGGTCCTGGGAAGTCTGCTGCCACTAATGCCGCTAGCAAACGACCGAAAACGAATAGTAGGTCCACTAGCAATAAGAAGAAGAATGCTGCTAATCAACCCCCTCCAATGCCGTTCGACTCTGAGGATGAGGATAATGCTAAACCTATGTCTTATGACGAAAAACGACAGCTCAGTTTGGATATTAATAAACTGCCTGGTATGTTCAAAAGTTACTTCTTAAATATTGTGGATTGTTATTATTATTATCAATTATGACCATTAATTTTCCCTAATACATATTTTTATGCATGTAAATTATGATTGTAGGTGATAAGTTAGGACGTGTGGTACATATTATTCAATCTCGAGAGCCTTCGTTAAGAGATTCAAATCCCGATGAAATTGAAATTGATTTTGAAACTCTTAAACCCTCAACACTGCGAGAGTTGGAAAGCTACGTTGCTTCGTGCTTAAGAAAAAAAATTCGTAAGTTTACATTTTTGGTTCATCAATTTATAACTGTTAATTTATTTTCTCAACATATGAAATATTTAATATTTATTCAGATAAAAAAGTTAGTGGAAAATCTAAAGACGAACAAATGGCTGAAAGAAAACAAGAGTTGGAAAAAAGATTACAAGATGTCACTGGGCAATTAGGCAATGTAAAGAAAGCTATTAAAAAAGGTTGGTTTGAATAAAAATGTTTATTATATTTGCGTGGAGAAAAAAAAAAAAAGATGTACTAAATAAATATGTATTGATTTTGTTCACAGAAGACAACAGTAAATCAGTAGATGTAGTTGGTTCAGCAGGAACGAGTGGACCATCAAGGCTGTCAGCGTCAAGCAGTAGTAGCAGTGACAGTGATTCCAGTAGTAGTTCGTTATCATCGAGTTCGAGTGATTCGAGCGACAGTGAAGCAGGTTAGATATAATACGTCTTGTAACTGTTGCAAATTATTTACGACCCTCATGTTGGGAACAAATTAATTAATTAATTAACTAAGCTAACTAAAATTTTTATGATTGAATTGCTAACGTGCATATAAGAAAAATTGAACTGACAATTTATGACGCAATTTTTTCAATTTTGCGAGGCTATTTGCGATTATTGTCTTGTCAGTTATATCAAGTTTTCCAATATTAATAGTTGTTTTTAAAATATCAATATTAAATTGATCGTGTTTTTACAAGATTTATAAATAATTCAGTATATAATAAATATTTTTTTATGAAATATTTACTACAACAATTGACAAGCATTTTCAATTTTCTCTATGAGACTAGTTTTCAATTATTGAATTTCATTTATTTGTTTGATTGTCAATTTTTTATTCTAATTTTATAAGTAAAGACAAAAATAACATACAAACTTCCAATATAAATAGCTTATAAATCTATAGTTTCAACAAACAAAAAAAGTTGTTTGTACTATGCTTGTCAATTATTCTTCTCATTGAACTGATATTTTTTTATATTTTGATGATAACTACATCTTCATCACATAAATAAACAATTTTCTCATTTGTTAATCATATAATATCATAATTACAGTCAATAATTGACGGTGTATATTTTTTTCTCGTGTGTTCATCAATGAAATCAATTTACTATGTTGGTTTTTTAAGAACTTAAAGACTTATAAACATTATTTATTTTGACAGCAGAATAAACAAATAACTTTTGATTAATAATCAATTAATGCACAAAAACTATCGCAAATAACTTCTCAAATTTAAAAAATATCAATAATTATATAATATTTATTGAAATTGTGTTGTTGGTTGTTAAAAGAAATAAATTTACCATGTCTACATGCAAGTATAAATCTAGTGTCAAATTTTTATATTTTACTAAATAATTTATTAATTTTTATTGTAAATACAAATCAATACGAAATACTATAGATTATATACATATAGTTAACTACTCTAATTATGAATGAAGTAAATAAGTAATACTAGAGAAATCTATTGTAGTAATAGTTAATAAACAGTCGAATTATAAACTTTTGACACAAGATTTGGAACTTGATATTTTTTACACGAACCTAGATTAAAATACAATTTTTTTTCGTTTATTTTATGAGTAACAAATATATATAAATATATAATCATATATATATTTATTAAATATACATAGATCACTAAATATATCTATGTGAAAAACATAACAAGAAAGCAATTATGCTGAGCAGGTGAGCTAGTGGAGTGCAGACTGTGTTTAGAGGATACCATATGTCATACCAGCTTCTTATATACTTATGCGCGCAATCCGTTAATTTGGAAAAAAAAAAAAAAAAAAATACTAAATGGTTAATTCTTTTGCCTTAACTTATAAAAAAAAAAAATCATCGCATGAAATGCAAGTAAACAGAAATAAATTTTATTTATTTATTTTTTATTACTTTTTTCTCAAAGTATTTAATTTTAATGCTGCATTATTTTTTTCTTCGAAAAGCTAGTGTAGAAAAGTGAAATTATCATTATTGTTCCAATTTTAGCATAGCAATTAATTGTAGCAATAAAATTAAATAAATTGAATCATCTTTTGGTGTTGTATAGGTTTAAATAAATTTTAATAACTAGATTACGGTAAAAAGAATTTTAATTTAAAAATTATAAATATTTATTAATTTGTACGTAAATGTGTTTGTTTTAAATGTTCGAAAATGTGGATTTTTTTACATCAGTTCGTTTATTTTGTATCATTTGGTTTTGGACCATTAAATGGTCGTTTTAATTAAAAAGTCACTTGGGTGATTGAAAAAAGCGCGGAAAGAAGAATGTAAGTCCAGATGCGGAAGACAGAATGAAAAAAGCGAAAAAATGAAAAACAGAATTATTGAAAACCAAAAAAAAAAGTAGGAAATAAATTAAATTTTATTAATCAAATAATAAAATGAAATATTAATAAAATAATATATTGAACAAATTAACTTTCAAAAAGTTGATAATGTCAACAGACAATCAGCACGACAGTGTGTGTGCATCTTGATTCGAGTACGATTATTATAGTTTATAAAATCAAAAAAATAAATAAACTCAAAACATTGACAATGCCATAATAAAAACAAGAAAAGAATAAAATGCAGACAATGTGTATTGGTGGCTCGATTTTTTTTTCTGATCGGCGCATTGTAGCATCGTTCTTCAATTTAAACAAAATTTAAAATCTTCTGATAACTACTCGATTTATTCACGTAAACATCTTCGTTAATTTATCGCACAATAGCACAAGCTATTCAGTAATCCCAGATGTATTAGAAGATGATTTGAAAAATCATTAATTTATAACAAACATTTTTTATCCAAATCGGACGGAAAACAAAATGTGATTTATAACAATTGAAATTAAAATGTGAAAAGAAATTGAGTTGTGTTTTTTATAAATGAAGTTACCGCATCGATCGAAGTCATGGATCAAACAACGAGGAACAAAGTGATAATGAAGATGAGTAATAATAACTATGAGAGATTTAAAAAGTTAACTTACTAAGTAACAAAATAAAAAAAAATATATATAAATATAAACATCAATATATTATGTACATGAAAAAGGCGCACGGCCTCCAAACACATTGTTTGCACTCCGCTAAGCTTTTTTTTAATCGGTCTACTATTATTTCGTCATGCTATTTATTGATTTTTGTTCATTTTTCCAATTAAATAATCGTTTATCACGTAAAAATGTAAAAAAAAAAAAAAAAAAAAAAAAAAAAAAAAAACAAACGGAAAAAAATTGTTTAAATTTTGTTTATCATCGCAATTTTTTTGTCTGATGAAATTGTGAATATTGTTAAAATAACAATGATTAATTAGATTGGTATGGTTTTACATGCCTTCAATATATGAATACTAGTTTACAAATTAAATTTTTTAAAAATGGTCGCATTAATCAATATAAATAAATTAATTGATTAATTTTTATTATTTATCCAACAATACCACTCGAGGATATAAGTTCCACAGCTAATGTAAATATTTGCAATTTTTAATTAAAAATGTTTATTTTTTTTTTTTTTTTAATTTCTTCTAATGTTAAATAACGAATTAATGTAACAGTTATAATTATTTTACTTTTGCATAATGTGTCTAATTATTTATTAAAATAATATGAAAATTAGTATATTTTAAACAAATTTTACTCAGTACATGATAGTTGAATAATGAAATTAAATGTCTTTGATAATTTTTTTGTAAATGTTGGCTTAATTATTATACTTTTATTATTTTTAATTTGCAAATCATGTTAATTTTACTTGGAATACATTAAAAATACTAGATAGTTAAAGAACCGTAATGACAGAAAATGACAAGAAAAAAAATAGTTCATGTAAATTAACAATAATTATTATTAAATTTAAAAAAGATTACAAGACACACGAGTGAATTAATTCTGCACTCTGAATGAATATAATACTTTAATTATTATCACTTACCAATACTACTACTACTATTATTATTATTATTACTATTGTTATCATTATCATTATTATTATTATTATTATTATTATTATTATTATTATTATTATTATGATTAACGTTATTATTAACATCACTATTATTTGTATATTTATAATTATTTTAATGATTAGTTTCAAGTATTTTTTTTGGAAATTATTAGTTTAATTATTATAAATTTTTATTACTACATACGTACTTAAATAATTTCAAAATTGAACAAAAAAAATAATGCAATTTGAATTTTATAAGGTAATTTTAACGATATAGTGTTCTATAGTATCTAAAAAAATATTAATTTTTTTGTGATTAATTATAACTTGTTTAATAATTATTCTTTTTTTTTTTAAAGAACAAATATAGATTAAAAAAAATTAATAAATATTATTTATAAAGTTTTACGAGAATAATTGAAAATGAAAATAAATGAAGAAATTATTATTATTTAGCTTAGATAGGTTTATTCCTTAACCATGAGCATAATTAGCCTAAGAACAAGTATAGGGCACTTAATTGCTATTTACATTGCCTTCCAAATTGTTTGCTGAATAATTTTTCATATGTACAGTAACATCTACGTTTATTATTTAAACAATTTCTTCTTAAAGTAACTATATTCTTCCTTTTTTTAAATAAGTTTTACAAATTATAAATTACTTAATTAAATTATCTATCTCTTTTACTGTCTTTATATTGCTTTATCAGATCATCAATAAGAAAATTAAAGTTTTATTTATATTCATACGAATGCTAATTACTGAAAACTAAACTGTTTGAACGTCTGTACAAAAATTCATTTTTGTACGTCCTATCACGAGTGGTATTGACCGGAATGGTTTATGAGTGTTTTGTACATAGTAAAGAAAAAGAAAGAAAAATAAAAAAAAAGCATAAATGATTAAATGAAATAATAAAATTGTATCATTAAGTATTAATAGTAAGAATATTGATAATTCACTAAAAACAAAATGAAACTAATGTAGCAATTATGATTTCTCATTGGAAAAAGAAATCTGAGCGACAAAGTCATTATGTAAAACATACACAGACTAAAAAAACATTGAATTTTTTGGTAATTTGTTATCTCTAAAAGATGTTTGAAGAATAATGTACTGTATAGATCTCTACGCGCAATCAGATCCTAATTTGATTATTGATTTGAACTCGTTATATGATTTATGTTTAAGAGACAACATATATATAATCTTGTTCGTTGTTTATTAAATAATAGAAGAATATAAATAATTATTAAAAAAAAAAATTGAATTTATTAAAAATAACTACACGAATGAATGAAAAGCATCGAACAAGACATAATAATCGATCTCAGAGTTGTGCTAACTAATTGTCTGGATAAATAATTAATATTATACTATTATATTATATATTTTGCACTTTAAAAAAGGTAAATATTGTTCTTATAATTGTCAGTATATTAATTGAATCAAATTATTTTTTGCAAACATAGCACTTATTCGAGTTTCGTTATGCTATTATTTTTATTTTAATAACAATTAGTTTAGTATGAAACAATAAAAAGAACAAAACATCATATGCTGACCAAGTAAAACAAAAAACTCAAGTTAAATAATAAATAAAATGTCGAGGATTTGGAGTTGCTTTTTTTTTTCTAGCCGATCATTTGTAAGAATTACTGTACGATAAAATACAAAAATAAATAGACGTACGCGTTATTATAATATTCATAATAAAGTTATTTAGAAAGCAAAAAAAAATTATAAAGCAACAAACAAATAAACCAAGACAAAGATAAAGTAAAAGGAATTATCATTTTAAAAAATATAAAAATACCTTTAAACTTTAACATGTCTAAAAAAAAATAAATAAAGTAATTATGTGTGGGTGTGAATTTTATGTGTGTAATTAATTAAAAAATGATTTTACGGATGAATGTAATATAATTGTGTACGCGTATACATATTTGTATGCACACGCAATTTTTTCGCTGAATTGTTTTAAATAAAATTTAATTGAAATAAAATGAATAAAGTTATAATGATAATATTGTAGAATGAACTAAAGATGAAAATGATTAAGTGAAGGCAAAATGTTTTTGCGCATGATTTTTTTTTTTTTTTAATATAAATATAAATATTAAAATTAATTAATTAATTGAAAAACAAAAAGATATGTTAAAATGAGTAAAAATTGAGATGAAAGTCCATTAAAAAGGAGCATACGATTGAGATATATAAATTAAAACAACGTTGTACACAGTGATACAATTATAATATAAGTATATGAATAATAAAAATCTATCAGTAAAAAAAATGTGCATCTAATATTGTTTAATTTTTACGTTTTTCAATAAATAACTTATTTATTAACCAAGTTTTGAGATAATTTACAATTTTCTTTGTTGGTATCCTCTAGAATAATCTGCACTTTACTAGCTCATTGGGTTACAAAAATATCATTAGAAATTTTTGTTTTAAGTTATTTTTATATTGCGATATTTATCTACGACGAGTATCACGTTAATTTCCAGGAAATTCTTCTAATCGTCCACCGCGGAAGAAAACTAAAAAAACAGCTAATGCTGCTCCGCCTTCAAACCTCAACATTACACAGGTAAAGTAAAACAATTTTCTTTTTTATATTTTTGATATCGCTAACTGTTCTTTCTAACCAATTGAATAACAGAAAAGTTTATCTGTTAATTTTATGTACATTTTGAAATATTACTATTTTATTTTTTTTTTATGTTTTAGAAATGTTGTTCTTATAATTTTTCAAAAATAACCTCATTAATCCAGCCTTAATTTTAAAAAAAATTTTAATTAAGTAAATATATACATGTTTTGTGTAGTCGGAGTAGCTTTTTAGAGCCTGAACATGTTGACCTGATGAAAACTTGATTTTCAAAAATGAACTTTAGAAGAGTGACTTCTTTAATTTTTTAAAATTTACAACCTTAGCAAAACGTTGAAAATACAATCAATTTTCTTATGAACATTAAAAAATATCGTGAAAGAAAAAAATAAAGATTTCGATAGCTTTTTTGTCTTCAAAAGTTGAAAAAATTTTGGTTTTCATGTTTTTGGATAAAATTTCTATTTTATCTTTTTTTGATGTTTTTGATATATATATATTTTTTAAAAAAGTACATAAAAAAAAACGAACAATTAAAAAAAATTGAATATCACAATTTTCTAGAGTTTATGAATTTTTTTGAAAATTTGTTAAAATTGTGATAATCAACTTTTTTTTTTTTAATTGTTCATTTTTTTATGTATTTTTCAAAAAAACAATATCAAAATTAAAAAAAAAAAATTTCGTTAAAAAAAATGAAAATAAAAATGGTGTAAGATAAACGGCAGAGTAGGGACCAGCATTGTAAGCATCGTATGTTTAAAAACGATGCTTACAATTCCATTCGTGGGGCATATTTATATTCTTTAGTAGTAATATCGAAATAAATAGCGGATACCAAGAATTTTTTATTGAATTTAAAATTCCGATCAAAAAAATTAACTTTTTTTACCCCACTTGTAAATAATTACCAAAAAAAGTTTGAACTATAAAGTAAAAATATTTAAAATGATAGTAACAACTTCATCTAAAAAAATGAGAATTGACTTTTTATGATTTTTCAATAAATTTACTCTCATCGCTTACGAAGAGTACAGTATATATCTTAAATTTTCAATCATTTAAAACAAAATTATCGGGAAGACAGTTTTATAACTCTGCCTATTGAAAGGTAGTTAACGATTTTTAACTTAATCTACTAATTATAGTAGCTTTATTAAAAGTATTCAAATTAAGTAACTACAATGTTAATCATATTAAGTAAAAAAGAAAATATACATTTTTTTACGAGTAAATATTTACATTTTCACATTATGAATAATCATAAACCTGAATATCAACTTTTGAAAGTTATTTCTGTCAATAATTATTGAATTGTTTTTTAATTTTTAGACTAGCTATTATTGTTTTGAGCAAAAAGTAGTATGATATTTTTAATAGAGATATTATAGAGTAAAATTTTCAATACTGAAAAATTTTGTGAAATGTGAAATGTGCAAATATGTGGATAGAATTTATTTGAATTGTTAAAGAACTATTGTTGGATTTTAGAACTCAGATTTTTATGTTGAGTATTTTTTTGAACTTTCTATTAAAAAATCGAAAATTGAAAAAAAAAACGAATAAGTTTTTGATGTTATCTATATTTTTTATTATTATTCAACAATTTTATTTTTAAAAATTGTGTATTTTTTATTACCGATAAATAATACCAGTATTATCCATTTTTTGTCTATTATCACAGAGGTTATTTATTTATTTATATATTTACACGCCAATCGACTTTATACACTTTGGTGATACAAATTTTTGAGAGCAATTAATAAAAACAATTATCATAGAAGAAAGATCAATATACAACGAAAAAGTATTAACGAAATTGTGTTATAAGATTGCTTTTGATTAACTAAAAAAGAAAACTTTTCAATAATAATCATTGGTTTATATTTATTTTAGTTGTTTATTCTAAATTTATAATTATGTTCTTTTAACCTGCTTTTGCTTTAAGGCGTTAGGGGTAGTCAGAATTTTCAAAAAATCGATTTTTTTTTATATTTTCTTTAAATACAATAAATATCTTAAAAATATTCTCTGAAAATTTGAAGTGAATCAAATTAATACTTTTTCAAGTTATTCGACAAATAAAGGGCACTCAGGCACTCCAGAACGCTAGAAAGCAGGTAGCTCTCGAAAGTGTAATACTTTGAATGCGTTTTTCTCAAAACTATGTTTTTTGAACTGGTATTCACTGTTACTCGAAAACCGCTTAGTAGATTTTAATGAAATGTATACCGCTTTTTGAATAGATAAAAAACTCGTGTATGATCAAAGGATTATTTTTTGTTTCAAAAATTTCAATTTTTATAAACAATTAACTGAAAATCTAGAAGAAAAAGCTTCGATCAGGCACAAGATTATCTATTAATTTTTTTGTCCGATTGATTTTCAATGAATCTCCAAGAACTTATGATGATCATCGCAAGGACCTTCTTTAGAACTGGGTCAACACAAACAGCCATACCTTTTGAAGTTATCAATTTTTTTTTTTTTCAAATTTTCACGTCTGGATTGTTTGACAGTGAATAGTTTTTAAAGAAAATATTTCTGTGTTGTTAAAAAGCAAATGAACGAACTTCGTTAGTTCACTAATGATCTAGTGCTTACGCAATTATATTGGTTTTAATAAACTATTATACTATAAACAAGATCGCAATAAGAAATGAGAACATTTTTAGATTTTAATCTAATCAACTAAACTGTGGAAGACAATAATGTGGAAATTAACAGACATCTGATAAGATTTAGAATGTTTTTAACACACAAATCAAAATTGAGAAAATTGAAAAAAAAATTTTCCGTGAAAATTAAAAAAAATTACTGATCTTAGTATCATTATGAAAATAGAGATATTTTTTTACTTTATTTTTCCTGCAATTTTTTAGTATCACTGGATATAGTTTTATTACTTTTTAGATGACGCATTAATGTATTTAAACATCTTATTTTAATTAAAAAATTAAATTTAGACTAAGGAATTTAATTTTTTTTTTTATTTTTTTTTTAGCAATTGTCATCGGTAAATCATACGGGAAATCTCCTTATGAATAATCAACCACCAAACTCCACGGGACCAGTTACAAAACCTATAGTAACACAACCTAATGCAATGCCCATCGATCATGGTACGCGTTATTTGTAGTTGATATATTATTTGTTGTCTAAAATTAAAATTTTTATCTATATCAATTTTTATTTAATTAAAAAAAGGAAAAAAAGAATGGAATTTACCATGATTTATGAATTAATTGCTAGGTGGTAATCAACCAGCAGTCGGAGCAGTTGCTACAGTAACTGGTAGTCAAGGAATGGCAATATCAAGTCATACATCAATGCCAGCTCAACCGTCAAGACCAACTGCTTTAGCAACAGCAGCACCAATGAAGAAAAAGACAACACCACCGCCAACAACTCCATCAAATCCACCCACTCCCTCAGTGTCAGTACCAACCCCACCGCCCAGTGTCACTCCGACAAATGCAAATGCATCTATAACATCACCGATGATTTCTCAAGCAACGACTATTGCAAGTTATCCAATAATGAGCACGATATCTGCCATTAATGATACTACTATCAATCAACCAGACCTTATGCAGCCTTTTAATCCTCTAGGTATTTTTTAACAATCAAGTTACATTGATACTTATAAAAATTTAAAGAAATTTTCGGTTATTATCTGGAAGTAGGGGCCACTATATCTTTTTTAACCAAAAAAAATTATGTTAAAAAATTTTTTTAACAATCATATTTTTTTTGTTGAAGTTCATCAAAAATAGAAAAAGTAAAAAAGAAAAGAATTCTAAAATATGTTTTTTATCAAAAATTTTCGCTCGATATTAAATTTTTGTTAAACATTAAAAGCTTTAAAACTAATTGAAAAATGATTTTTTGACTATTTTAATGATGTGTCTTATGAATTTGCCGTGAAATAGAATACTAGAAAAAAATCTGAAAAGCGGTTAACCGGTAGGCCAACCTTGGAACTTTCCGCTTTTTTCGAGCTTAAAACGCTCCAAAGTCTTCAAATTGGTTGATTTCAAAAGTTATATTAAAAAACAATGATTATTCAAAATTTTTTAAATAACTATAACTTTCGAATGCCTCGTTCGATTTTAATGTACTTAGTGGCATTTGACGAAAAAAAAATGAAAAAAATTTTTTTTTTGGTTTTTATTTTTTGAATACGACTGCTCAATTTTAAAACACAGTAACTGCAAAATTTTTATACCTGATTTTTTTTAGTATTGCTGCATTTTTTATAACTTTTAGACCTTAATTTCAAGTATTTTTCTTAAAAATATTTATATTCAAGTATTTTCTATTCATAAATTAAATTTTTTATCAATTTGGCGCGCAAATTTTTTTTTAATAAGAAAAATTTTTAAAAATCTTAAAATTGTCAGTTACTATGTTTTGAAATCGGGCAGCCGAATATCTTCGAAATAGTCCAACCGATTGACTTTAAAACCTAATCAGCTCGAAGTTTCAACGAATACTTTCGAACGATGTGTCGCTCATCTCGATCGGTTGATTCGTTCTAAAGATATCGCACGACAGAATTTTATCTTTACACACACATACACATGGCCGGGGACGTCCAGCCAAATAGTAAGAACAGCTTCCTAGAACCTCAAAAGGTGGAGATCTGATGAAAACTCACATTCTTAAAATCGAATCAAAATCTATAATTTCCTATAAGAAAATAAAATAGAAAATGTTTATTACCAAAAACAAGGTGGACTCTACTTTTAGACAATTACCAAATAATTTTATTTTTATATTTATATAATTATTTACATGTATGAGTATTGTTAATTAAATTGTGTTTTCTTTTTTATTTTCGTTAAATAGGATCTATAACAACGACTCAACCATCTGTAGAAATGAATTTGAGTAGCATGAAAAAAGAAACAACCCATGCATCAATGGTTCAAAATATTCATCAACCTGTATCAACAAATAATACAAACGCAAATCTAATGACTAATTTTAAAAGTTCTGTTAACATGATGCCAACAAACATGCCATCAAATTTACTGAATAATATTGGTATGGGTAATATCAATTTGAATTTACAACAAAATCTTGGTCCAGCGTTACTACAAAATCAATTAGAAAATATGATGAATACAACGCAATTAAATAACATACAAAACGCTCATAATATGGTGATGAATAATCAACAGCATTCCAATGGATTTTCTAATATTAAACGTGAAACTTCACCATCTATGATGAACAATAATGGTATACCTAACTTAAATATGCCACTAAGTATATCGACCGTAGGATCAATATTTGATCCAGTTCCTCCGATGGTTTCTATGCCGATGCAAATTCCTCAATTGACTGTCAAAAAAGATGAACGGCCTCAAATGACACAAGCTCCAACGCCTCATAAACCAATGGATGGTAAGTCACCCCTTATCACTTATTTCATTATTTCTTTTCTATTTTTTTTTTTTTTTTTTTTTTTTTTTTTTTTTTTTTTTTTTTTTTTTTTTTTTTTTTTTTTTTTTAACCCATTAAATAACTCATTACATTTTTAATTATTAAGACTAACTAATACTTTACTAATAAAATCTTAAAACGAAATCTCTTTAGCGGGGGCTTTCTTTGCAGAGATGAACTCATTAGGGATGCCAGTGATGAGTAACCACTCTAATGCACAAATATTGCCAGAAAAGAAAATGACGCCGCCAGATTCGAAAAATTCAGCGGCTAATTTTGCTTCGGCTTTCAAAAATAAGGTATTTGTTACTATCATTACTTTTTATTTATGTCTATAAATTCATTGAAAAAAAATTATTTGTATTAAATTTCTAATGAAAAAATTTTTGTAAATTATTGACAAAAAACAGACTGTTGAACAAAATGTTAAAAATGCATCGTCATGGTCATCGTTGGCTCAAGCTTCAAGTCCACAATCAGCCGCAGGAAGTAATATAAAAAGAGATTCATCAAGAGACTCTTTCTTATCATTCAAGAAGCAAGCCAAAGAAAAACAGGATAGGGTAAATCATAAAATTTATTTACTTTATTTTATTTGTTAATCTATACGGAGAATAAATTCTCTAAGTTTCGTATTCATTCGTAAGACTCCGATACCTGTCGCTATTAACTTGGCTACATATATATACAGCTGTCGCGTTCTCTTAATCTGACTAAATTTTTTTTCTTTCATTAACGAACAAGTGATCGATCTTGACAGTTTAGAAAACTACAACATTCTTAAAAGAAGAATTTTTAGTCTATCAGTAATCATAACTTATTTTAATTTTAATTTTATTCTTAATTTATTTTTATTTTAAAAATATGCAGCAACGTGCACTACTGGAGCAGCAAGAGATTCGAAGGCAACAAAAAGAACAAGAAAGATTACGCCAGGAAAGTGAACGAAAACGAGAGCGTGAAGACGAAGATGCGTTAGAAAAAGTCATGAAGACTGTCAATGAGCAGCAAGGAGTAACCATTACACCAACATCACGGGTAGAAGAAATAAAAGTATCTACTGAAACTGACAGTAGTAGTCCCAGTCATTCATCTAGCCAGGATAGAGCGGCGGCTGAACGCGAACGTCAAAGGCTGCGAGAACAAGACAGACGGCGACGTGAAGCGGTAAGTTTTCTTTCTTTAATAATAAGATGATAAAGTTGATGAATAAACAAAAACCTAAAGCGTATAAAAAATTTTTTTTCGCTATTCAACTTAGAACTGCTCAAAACGTAAAGATTTGTCAAAAAAAATTTTTTAATGTACTAATGCCAAAAGGGCATATCTCAAAACATACGCCCTTTTGACTTTCGAAAAAGTTTAGCCTAAAGCCAAAAGGGCGTATAAAAAAACTTTCAATTTTGTTCTGAAATATAAAATTTAACTCTAAAAAATAAATCCAGATCATTTAATATTGTTGAATTTTACGTCTGACTCAGTAACCATGTTAAATATCGCTACTGTTTTATTTTATTTTTCAATTAGAATTGTAAACAGAATTTGTATTAAAATTGTAATAATAACCTTTAAAAATACCCTAAGGTAAAAGACTCAGTTATTGACACTGGACTAGTTATTGACACTTGCAATTTTATTTTAATTAAAAAAAAACAAATCAATTCTAATAAATTAATAAATATAAATTTTGAATTATAAATTTTAACATAATTAGTTTTTTTAAAACATTTAATTTTTTTAATTAGAATAAAATTGCAAGTGTCAAACAACTAGGTGAGTGTCAATAACTGGGTCATTTACCTAATTTGTAATTTAATAATCAATATATATTTTCAATTCTATTTACAATTTAAAGCAATCGGCAAAAAAAAAATTATGAGCCCTTTTGGCTTTAGGTCACTAAATTTTCAATGTCCTAAAACTAAAAAGGGGTATAAGTTAAAACATACGCCCTTTTGGCTTTGTAAATTTATTTTTTTATTTTTAGGCTTAGTAAGTGTTAATAAAGCGATTAAAAAAAAAAAAATTTTATCCGCTCTTTTGACACTGCAAAGCCAAAAGAGCGTATAAATTATTATGCGCCCTTATGGCATTGGAGTCGCGAATTATTTTTTGTGATTTTCGGAAAAAAAAAATTGAGAAATTTTATTACAAGTGAAAGTAAGAAATCATTATGTTGTTTATTCATTGACGCAATCATCTTATCTTATAAAATATTAATTACAGTAGTAATTTTGCTTGAAATTAAAAAAATAAAAAAATTTTTCAAATTTAGATAAGGTTGTAAAAAAGTAAGAAGGAAAAATATGCCCTTTGCTTGATTGGGTCAATTTATTTCGATAGTTTGATATTAAAATACTACCTTTCTCAGTAAACAGGTGATTTTTTCGTTGTTATAGAATACATGTTTTCTAAAAATTCAGTTACATCAATGACGATCCTTAAATAAAATGGAACCTAATATAGTTGACGGCATATTTTTCTTTTTTACCTGACAACAGATTTTATTTTTGAGAGATTAGAAAAGAATAGGAATATTTGTTATTTCAGAATGCAAACAAGATTGACATGAACATGCAAAGTGACTTGATGGCTGCATTTGAAGAAACGTTATAATAATGTACCTTGCGGGACTTGGACAAAGCGTTTTGCCGCTGGACGATAATACTATCACTGGATGTTTTGTTAATATTAAATATATATTTGTCAATATTATTATTACTATTATTGAAGCAATTAATAAATATAGTAATGATGATAAATATACCGCAAAGAATAGTCAAAATGATAATTACTCATCATTACTTTAATGTGTTTCACAAAGTTCATTATTTACGGATAAATTGCTACAAGGACAAACGATAGTAAAAAATTATATTAAAAAAAAAACAACGCTGATAAAAATTTACTAATTTACTAATCATAATTTTTTATTATTATTATTATTATTATTATTATTATTATTATTATTATAATATTAGAATAAGTAGCTAGAATTTATTTGTTCTGCACAATGGAAATGTTTACTTGACATTGCAGTTGTTTAGTTGACGGGCACTTGTGTCATGTGTGACCACATATAATTGAAACGAAAAAATATATTACGTATTGATTATATATTTTGATAGTCTATATGTGCTATAAATAAATTATACATGTATGTATATATATGTTGTTTTCTGACATAATATCTTACAAAAAATAAAATACTACACCATTAAATATTGCGATAAAATAAGAATTACTGAAATGTGTAAAAGTGAACATAAGAGTGATTAATAAGCAGGATAATGATAAAATAACGTAAATTTAAAAAAATGATCCTTTGATTAAGTTTTGTATTTTTTCACATACAATCCACCAATCATTGACAGTTTATGTACACATGTACATGTCAGTAACATTAATGTAGAAACTAATTGCTATTAGATATTATTCTTTTATTAATTTCGAAATCGTTAAATTATCAATATTAGACGAATTTTAGTCCAATACGAATAAATATGATCTAATAGTGATCATAATCATTGATAATATAAATTCATATGTTATATAAAATCTAAGTTGACGAGAAAAAAAAAATCTACAATCGATCTGTTTGATCAAAAGAAAAAAAGTGTTTAAATATAAATCGCTTAAGAGAAGCTGTCAATTAATATAAAGATAATTAACAAAAATATGCGTTATGTGAAACCATTTGATCGCTTAAAGAACAATTTTATGTAATATATTCGTATGTTTAATACGACGTTGTTCCCAGATATATGTAATACTACTATTACATATTTATATAATTGATTTATTTTTAATGTAAATTAAAAAATAATCAATCTGGGATCCTTTAATAAACTAATTGAATTATTTGTATATATATATATACATAAATATATAGATTAATGATGAATCAATATTTTGAGGAAGCGTCTTTGCTCGCGTCTGGCAATATTTATTACTCTTGATAAGTGTATTATTGATAATTAATAATAAATTTTCTTAATTACATAAATGTTCATTACCTTTATTAGAATATAAATAAAAAAAATTTTTAAAGTACAAAAATGTTCTTGAGTAAAAAAAAAAAAAATAAAAAAATCATTCAAATCGAAATTTGATTGAAATATTTCGAAATTGAAAAAAAAAATGTTATAATCTCGTAACACTGTTAGAATTAACACGAAGTCGATATGTGAATTGTAAAATATTAAATTATTTCTTAGAAAAATTAAAATTTCTTTTTTCAAAAGTATTTAAGTTTGCTTTTTTATATTATCATTTTATTTTATTTTTACTGACGTTCTTGTTATTTAGAATAACTCAAATTCTTGAGCATGATTATTGTGAATTGAATTTTTTGATTAAGAAGAAAATAACAGGTATAAAACTGTATAATATCCAATTACATCAGTAGCATTTTTATTTGTTATATTTAAACTCGACTTAATTTATCTATAAGCTTGTATTATATCATTAAATATAAAGGACTACCGTAGATTTTACACTAAATCACATAATTGTCTTTATTTTTTTTTTTGTTATTAACTGACGATACAATAATTTACTAACAGTAATTCAATAAAAAAATTTATGTAATTATTTATATTATTTTTTTTTTTTTGATATATTTAATTTTAATTATTTGGGGTTGTGTAAAAAAAAAACAACATTAATTTATTATTTTTAGTAGGCGCGACATAATCATGCTTCTTCTTTTAAAAAAATTAATAAAATAAAATATTAAAAAAAAAAAAAAATAAATAAAACAGAAAAAATGTTTAAAAAAACAATAATTTCAATTAAATATGATAAAAAAATACACAACATATAATACAATACACTCATTCATATATGTATTAGTCAGTTTATAGTTTAATAATAGCATGCTGTCGGCCGTATCATCTGTAATAATTATTATTTCAATATATCACCTTGACAAAGTAAGAAAATAAACTGTAAATGTAGAAGAATATATGAAATACGGCCGCCGATTGAATATTCTTATATTTATGTGTAATTACTTTTTTATATAATATTTTTTTCTTTCAATTGAAAGCGTGTTACACATTGAGTAAAAAACATTGTTTTATTTTATTCTAATAATAGTAATAATAATAATAACAAAACTCAGGTATTTGTCTTCGCTCATGAAGTAATTGGTTTATAATGTATTTAATCGATGGATTATTATAAAAAATGAGTGACAAATGAATCGTTCATTGACTACTCAAACACCGCTGAGGTCTAGCTTCCAGTAATTAAAAAAAAATATATTTTTTTTTTTTTTAATTATATATGATTAAATATAACATGTTTTCTTCTTTATATTTAAGTGATATTATAAATACATTGTTATTAATTATTAATCGTTATTACACGAAAACATATTAATTATTATTATTTTTTGTTCAATTTATTCGAGTGTTAATAAATTAATGATTAATTTAAAATGAAAATGATTAAATAAGCTATAAAAAAAAAAAAAATTGTAACCATTGTCAAAATAATGGTACTACTACCCTGCATGAGTGACATCCTAACGTTTGTTCTGCTACACATTGAATAAAAATAATGAATAAAACGTAATTATAATAATAACTAATGATAATATATAAAATAAAATAATAAATAACAAAAAGTTGATAACCAGTACGTTTAGTATTTAAAATAAAATTATGTGTGATAGGTATTAATAGTTGTATAAATAAAAAAGTTTATAAATGTAAATATAGGACGAAAAAATGAAATCATTGGCAGCAATTAACATGATTAACATATTAAAATAAAATAAAATAAATATATACAGTCTTATGTATAAAAAATAATACAAACGGTCACTTATAATTAATAATTATTATTTTATTCTCTTAAGGGATAAGGTTTGTAATAATTACAAAAAAAAGGAGACAGATTGTGTAACTTATTAGATCTCAGCGTAAGATTTATTATTACTATTATTATTATTATAGCATTATTAATTTTTAAAAATAAGTAAACACCAAAATCATTCTCCGCTGTATCAAAATGAAAAATAATAAAATAAAATAAAAAAATAATAATTTTTATATAAGTACCTATGAGCGCACATAATTTTGAATGGCACATTAAATTTTAGCGACAATTAATAAAGTAAATAAAGAAATGTTATTAAATATAAAACTTACTATTACTTAGAACTAATAATACAATAAAATGGTTGTACATAAATAATAATAAATACTGAAATAAATGGCTAAAATATTAATTAAAAGCTGTTGTTGTTAAGTTAAAGAGAAGTATAGTTTATTGATTATAACTTACCTATTTTTCCAACTTATTTCAAACTTCAATATTTAATATATTTTATATTTTGAGTATGAATTTTATTTTTATCAGATTTACACAGTCCTTTCATACACATATTTAAATTAGTCTTGTTTTTTTGTTTTTTGTTTCTTCTTTTTTTTTTTAATATTACATACGTAAATAATAAATTTCTTTTACTTAGCAACATAAAACATGTAAGCTCGCAAACGTAAAAATAGTTAAAAAAAAAAAAAAAATTTTCGATATAAAATTGTTGACAAATATTGAAAATTGAATGGAAAAAGTTACAATAATTATTATTATTATTATGAATTGAAATACGAAAAAAAAATAGGATTTATTTAGATGAAAATACATTAAAAAAAAATAAATTAGTAAATACTTCACGACGTTTTCGTTTCCTAGTTAGCAATTTTTCCGATTCATGTGCACTTTATCATCATGCAATGTTATACATACATATATATGTATATACACATACATAAATATATATATTACATGTACATGAATAACATGTGTGTGTGTGTATATGTAGAATAAGTTACTAAGAAATGCACTAAAGATTATGATTATGATATTTACATAGTTATTCCAAGTTTTATATAAAATAATAATCAATTAAACATCAATACTTGTAGCATTAATTAATATTTTTCTACATGTTTAAGAACTACATATATCCTAATACAAATCCTGAATCCAAAAAAAAGCAAAATGAAATTAGGCAGAAGGTAAATTGAATTATCGTAATTATAGTGTATTATTCATTTTATTATCATTATAATTATTTGTATTTTAATATTATTATCATTATATTATTATTATAAGTTTATTATATAGAGTGATCGCGTAATTTGATCTATATTGAAACAATTATTAATTTTTTTAACAACACATATAATTTAATTAACTGATTTCTTTAAACCCTACAATGTATAGGCCATTTCAAGCAGAACACTTTCTTTGGGTTAACACAATATAAATACACATTTATAATAACTAATTATATAAATATTCTAAGTTGCATTTTTATAATTATTTCAATAGATCTTTAACTGTTGCTATTCAACGGATATATATATATTGTAATATTTATATTTTTAATTAGCGAACAATAAAAATCTAAAATTGATCAGTGTATACAGATTGAAAGCATTTTAGTGATACTACAGATTATGCATAATAATGAAGATAGTAATTTTTTTAATAATGGAAAATATAATAATTTTTTTTCATTGCATAGTTGATAGATTTTTTTTTTCTTATTTCATTTATGTGATGAGTGCTTGTACGGAATGACTATACGTATAGCTTTAATAATTTAATAAAGATATTTCATTATTATATTAATGGTTACTCAACTTTATTATTGAATCTCAAAAATTTAATAATGTTATAAATTTATTCTTGATGACAAGTTGATTTTACTTTCAGAATTTCGTTTTTTTTTTTTTTTTTTTTTTTTCCTTATTTCTGATTCTGAAGATTATAAGCTTCTATTTTTTTGATTTTTGGTGAAAAAAAAGGTGGTCAGAATATAGAAAATTTTAGAATAATTTAAATTGTAAAATTTGATTAATTTGATAGATATTATAATTTTTTTATCTAACAATATTGCATTCGCGCTCATCATTTTTACCTATTTTTAATCTATAAATTTAAATAATTCATTTTATGATTACTTAAGTTTTTTTTTTCTCTTTTATATGCAAAAAAATATTCAAATAATTAATAAGAACACAAAAATATAAATAACAATTATTAATTTTTATACAATCATCACGTCCATGACTAATATAAAATAAAAGTAAGACTTATTGGACGTGACTGAAATATATGATATATATATATATTTATTTTTTTATTATTCAACTTTTTTCTATTGCTTATGATAAGAATTACTATTTATTATTGAACATATATCATTACTATTAATATCAAGTGGTATTAGTAATATTAATAAATAAATCTTTAAAGTATCTCAAGCAGGCACTTGACACATTTGTTGAAAATCCAATCAATTTTTTCATTTCCAATTTTTTACGTCCTCCAGAATACATTAAAAATAAATGAAAAATAGGATTAATATTACTGATTCCACTGAAATTATCAGTACACAATATGTAATCCATGTCATCATAAAGTTGTAGATAAAATCAGTCAATTAGATTTAGATGTGGACTTTACTTAAATCCGATAGAAAAGATTTTGGTGTGATGACATGAGATGATCCTGAAAAAAGTTGATAAATAATTAAAATTTACTAATAACATAAGATAAAAAAAAATACACGATTTGATTAATCTTACCAATTATGACTTCCCAATTTTTCATAGCATTCGTTACTTCATATGCACATCGAATTTCAGAAAAACATACTCCACCAACGATAAAGACTATTAAACGTGGTACATTTTTAATAGTCTGCTGTCCTTTATCTTTATGCCAGTGTCCATAACGTGCGCTAGGATAATATAATTAATATTTTTACATATTCTATAAATATAATAAAAATAATTATAAAAAAAAATATACCTCGTTGGAGCATGATATCCAGAACTAACAGCACGCCCGGCTAAAAATGGAAAATGTTTAGTATCTAATCTATCTTCAATAGAATCTTCCATAATATCTTTAACAATTGGTGTCCAACGACTCATTTGGTAGGTTTGTTCAGTAATCCTTTCTTTCCGCGGAACTGTGTATGGTTTACGTCCTTTACCCTATGGAATAAATTGTAAATATAAATTTTATTGAATGTAGTAATTATTAATAAAAAAATTTTATCACTGTTTTGCACATACGTCGACATTGATGCCTAAGCTTGCCATATTCATAATGGTTTGTTTATCGTCTGGTGACACTTGAGCATGATGTACTAAACGGTTGAGATTTTCTTCATTAATTCCATTTTTACTTAATACATACAGGGCAATAATACGCAATTTATCTAGATTATTAACTGTTTGATCTAACAAAACGGGAGTGATGTTGCGCATTTGATCTTTGATACGCTCACCTTCAGCATCAGTACCCATAGCCAAATCCTTTTAGTAACATATTTATTAAATTAACACTTTTTTTTACATAAAATGAAAAACAAGTTGATGGAAAATAGTTTTTTCTTACCTGTTCAACCTTACAAAGTTTGTCTACATTTCCCTGATAGCGTTTCATGCAATCTTCAGCCAAATGTAAATGAGTAGCATATTTACTCAATTCTTTCTGATATTGAGGCATTTTTTTAATCATTTGCGAAAGATCTCTCATACTTTGTTTATCTCCTTGCGGCATTCTTTTTGATTCTGTAAATTTCTTCAGATTCTTTGTGACATTTCTAAAAAAAAAATATTCATGAAATATTAATTAATAAAAATAATTATAATACAAATTGTTCATAAACTAACTGCATACTATAAAAAACAAAAAATGCTTAATAATTTTCACACTTACTGAGATACAACAGCAATATGTTGATGCCTCAATTCTACCCACAGTTCATCATTTTCGTCAAGCAAAACTTCTTTTTCACCCTGGCCTGCCGACGCCTCATAGCTGTAGAAAAATAATTCAAAAATGGTCAATGATTTTTATATATAAATCATAATTTATTATAAAGTTTAATAGTTACCTGTAAACATCATTTTCAATGTCAAGTAAATCATACGCCATAGCTTGGAGTGTAAGTTCATGCAGTAGAGGTGAAACGCAATCGAATCCACGATCAAGAATTAATAATTGCGAACGTGATTTTTCCGGACCTTCACCCATTGTTGGTTCATCGGCTTTATAGGCGTCTAATTTTTGCTGTACCATTTGTGCAAGTTCCACATTACGATCAAAATCGCTATTAAAATTATTAAAAATTTAATATTTAGTTACTTAGTTTTTTATAAATATAAGGAAGTAAAATTTTTAATGAACAATCAATTACCTTCGATATCTTACTGATGGATATTCACCAAGAGTAGCACAAAGTGTTGCTATTTGTTCAGCACTGCGTTCCATATTTGCATTTCGAGCATTTATAAATGATGGATTGTAAAAGCATTGAAACGTTTCACGTGAATCCAGAGAAAAAACCTGAGTGTATATTAATGTTAAAATTAATTTTATTATTCAGTCGCTTGATTCTACTATAAATGTTAAGCTAATGTATTATTATATTGATACTTTGAGCAATAAGCCATAATTTGTTACATAAAGTTTATGCAAAGCTAATTAAGTTAATATGCATAGAAAAGCCACAAGTTTACATTTTTTTTGCGATTTTAGCCAATAAGAAGAAACAATGCCAAAGAAAGTGAAAAGTTTTTTTTGAGTGAACAAAATACGGTATATTTGATTTAATTTGGATGGATTTATTTGTTTAAACAGTTTTATTTCACCTGAGACTCATACGGAAGAAATGCAATGTTGATCTCTTTGAGAGTTTTTATCTTTCTAGCGGCGAGAGACTTGCAGAGTTCATTGAAGAGCTCCTCTGGACACACTGGATGAGTGCAAGCATTAATGCATTTTGAAAAATCGTTAGTTCGTGCGATGGGTAAAATCAATACACGTGTAATACATTTAATTGCAGAATAATGTCGTTTAGAGAAGAAAAAAAAAAACATTTATTTTCATCATTTCGAATCGTAAAGTTGTAGGGATGAAGATAGAGAGAGTATAAGAACAAAAAGAAAGAAACAAACAAAACAAATTATCAGCTTGATAAAAGACAAAAATTTCACCCGCAAATCAAATTTAAAAAAAAAAATTAAAAAAAAATATTTTTACCTGCTCTTCATACGGTATAAATGCTATGTTGATTTCCTTTAAAGTTCTAATGTATTTTTTTACCATCGATTGGCGTAAATTGTTAAATAAATCATCAGGACATGCTGTGAAAAAATATTAACTAAAAATTGATGTAAAAAATAAAAACATAATAAAACTCAAAACACTTTTTAAAAAAATTTAAAAAAAATCCATAAATTAAACGCTATTATTGTGCGATTGTAAATTTATTAATATTAATATTTATATTAGATTTAGTTAAAAGATTTGGTTATAATAAATTGATAGGAAAAACGATCATTAGACTTTACCTTCAGTGAAATATACGTGGGCAGCTTTATAAATAGTTCTAGATGGATTACTGAAGTCATCAATAAGTTTTTGCACCGAGCCGTTGCAAGGAGTAATAAGATAAATAGCTTCCATTGATGGTAAAGGCTCTCGTTTCTTATTGATATCCTCTACTAATGTAATTCCTTGAGCACTTATATCATGCATTTTGCAACATGCTGATACCATTCTCATTGCTAATTGATCTACGACGAGGATTCTCCATTCAACATTAGCAGCAGCACCGCCACCAGCAGAAGCTTTTTTGTTAATCTTCTGCTTGATAACTTCATTCATAATTTCTATAAATAAAAATTACAAATTAGTAATTATTCATGACAAAAAAAATAAATATATTTATAGTTTACAATAATTATATTGTACTCATGTAATCAAAAAAAAAAAAAAAATAAAAATAATTGTTTAATTAAATAATCTCATATTATTTTTTTTATTAGAAAATAAAAGTAAAAAAAAATACTTTCAAAATAATCTATCATAACAGTGTGTTAAAAAAAAAAAAATTAAATCTCTGTTTACTGCAGTCGCCAACAGTTATGATGATTGCTTCCAGTAACTGTAAATATTTTGTTTAATGATATTCAGTTTTTCACAGTTTTGTAAATAAACTTTAATAGCTCTAACTATTTTGAGTAATAATTTTCTTTTATTAGAAAGAATTTTTATTTAAAAAAATATAAAACTACATAAGTTGTTTGATATTGAAACAAATTTCAAAATTTTTATATTTTCTATCTTTTTATAATTTTTTAATTTATTCATTGTGGTATAAATGTTTAATCTCAGTAAAAAAATAGTTTCCATATTCACTGGCTCATTGTAGATGTTTAAATTAATACGAGATTCAAATAATCCCTGCATTGTGTTCATCTGCGAGGTATTATTGAACAATTTATACTTAATACCGCATAGTACAAATTTAACGATAACTGTCTCCTGTTATGTTGTTATGTGCAATAAAACAATGCAGCTTTGAAAGTAATAATACATAACCAGTGATATGTAATTTCTATGAGAATATAAAATCTAACCATGAACTGAATTACGAAGATATAATTATTAATTACATAAATATAATTATTCAATTATAGTAATCGAATTTTATCACTGTGGAAATATTACACCCAATTAAAGGCATCTACAATTTTCTACTTTCAATATATTGAAATGATAATTTCGATGTTTCAATGAAGGATGACCCATTTTAACAATCTGCCTGATGTCATTTTATCTATTACAATTTTTTTTTTTTTCATATCATGTGAATCTATTCTCAATTATAGCATCGGTTCAGGTTTCTACCGTTACGTGATACGATATTGTAATTAAATATATAAATCAGTATTGATTTAATTAAAAAAAAAGAAAGTTTCAAAAAATAAAAAAAAGTAGAAAAATCATTTCATATCAAATTACACATTTTTTTTTTCATTTTTTGATACGTTTTTTTATGTATCAAAAGAAGCTTGCCTGGAAATTTTTAGTCCTTGATCTTTTCAAATTTGTACATTCAGAATTTTTTTTAGTTTCAAAAAAGCAGCGGTATGGCGGATTTAAAAAATTCTCAACTTTTGATTGAGTTTCAATTTTTTTTTTTAAACTCAAGTTCTTTCGAAATCGAAAAAAAGTTAACAAAAGTTTTATTTTTACAAAAAGTCGAGGAAGTTGAGTACTTGTTTCATACTATAAAATGTTTTGTTTTTTCTTCCTTTTTTCTTACTAAACTGAATTTCAGAAGTATAAAAATAACCCTTATTACTTTTAAATTAGATTAAAACAATCAGAAGTTATGAACATTCAAAACTTATATAATATAACTCTTCTTAAGAAATTCTTAAAAATTCAACGTGTACAAACTTCTTAAGCTTAAAAAAATTGCCGAAATAAAAAATATACTTCTTTAGAACGGGTATGATTTGGTATGGATTGACCTAAATGTAGTACCCAGTCGACTCTTTATTAAGTAATAAATAATAAAATATATAACATACTACGTTTTTAGTAATAAATTTATCAATAAAAATTATATTTTTGTATCTTAAGATCATTCATTACAAATTAAAATTTAAATAGTATTTAACTCTCTAAATTACTCCAAATATTACTTAAAGCTACTTTCTACGATGGACATCATTTCAATTATAGTTAGAAGTTAAGGATTACAGGTAATAATTATTTCCTTTAACGAATATCAGTAATTCTATTGTATTGGTCAAATTATAAAAAAAATTATCAAATTATGTTGATCAATTGATATCTACATAAAAAAATGTTAAATTGTTATATTAAAAAAAAAAAAAAAAAAAAACGTTTTCAAATTTCATTTATGTGAAAGAAGGAAGCAGCTAATTCAAAAAATTTTCAAGTAACTCTAAAATAATCATTGAAAAAATATTTTTAAAAATTACACAGGAAGATTTCTTCAAAATTTCCAAGTTCATTTTTTTACATTATTTTTTTTTTAACGAGGAAATTATTTATAAATTAAAAAAAAAAAATTTTTCAACCTTTGCTACAATCATACTCTTAAAAATTTTCTTTATTATTAAAAAACAATATAATTACATGATTTATAACAAATTTTGATTCGTTATCTATACTAAATTATAAAATGAAAAATGGTGAGATTTAATTAAAAATAAAATGAAGGTAATGTACAGATTAGTTAGATAAATTGCTGTAATCTGTAACATGAAATCTTTCGGTACCCATCTATTCAAGTATTGATCGGTCTTTAAAGTTAGTGACGTCACAACAGTCACGTATACTTGTGAAATAGTACCCTTATAATTAAATATCTATATATGTAATATTAATAAAATTGAATAATTAATAATTAAGATTTCTAATTTCTCAATAATTTGAAGTAATTTTTTTTAAGTCCCCATAGTCAACATCAAATTATTTTACTCACAAATAACAAATTAGATTGGTATTATGTCAAGTCCACGTGTATAATCTAAAAATAGAATTGTTACGGATTATATCAAGAACACTAGGTTAATTATCAATTAAATTTTATTATCATTAAAAAATCAATGTTATGATTCATCACTGTTGATATAGTAAGTATCATCATATACAAACAATTAAACGTCAAAGTGTAATTAAAAATAAATAATTGTGATAAATTAGAATAATTTATGATTTAAATTTATAAGTCTAATAAATAATCAGTGAATGGTTTATTTGATGTAACTGTTATGGACTGACGAAAATACCAAATAGTTTGACATTTATGAGTATGCTCAATTGTGTGATGAAATCATCTTGACCAAGACGTACGCCCAATAGAACATTAATATCATACGTATTTGAGGTTATTATAAATAACTATTACTATTTATAGTAAAGTATTATTTAAACAATCTATGTGCAATGACAAATTACACTTATTTTGTTGCGATAAATAATAAATTTCATTTTTTTAAGATACTCACTTTGACCGACTTGTGCTTTGAGCGCCATTTTGACAGAACTGAAACTCTCGCCAGAGAAATCCCACACAGGTGGCGTCTATTTCATAATACCTATATATACTTACATGTTTCATACTTTTTTATTATTTAGTTTTTTATTGATATACTATAATTATACAATAATTGCAAAAAATATTGGAGTTTCTTCTGTATTTTATTGATTTCTATTTTGTAACAATTTTATTAAAACAAATATATTAATTGCATAAATCATTTTATACATTTTTTTTCTAAATATAAATTGTATTTCTTTATCATACTGAAATTAACAAAGAATTGTATACCCATTCCTTGATTTTATTGAAAATTAAAATAATAATGAAAAAACATTCATAAAAAATTGCATTTATCGTTTTTGTCAATTTTTGACGTAAAAAATTTTTTTTTTCGATAACTTATTTGTTTAATTTTTTTCAATAGATAATGAATTATAAAGGACTAAGTTTTTTAAAAAATTTGCACTCACAGTTCTTTTAATCTTGTAAGTATATTTTTTTCATAGTGAACTTTATGTGAGGAAAAATCATGACATTAAATTTAGCTGTCACTTTACAATTTTTTTGATTTTCTTTAACAAATAAATTATTGCAAAAAAATAATTATTAAAAAAATGGACTTGTAGAAATTTTAATAAATTACAAATGCAATTTTTTAAAAATAATTTTTTACAACCAATTTTTTTGTTAAAGAAAATTAAATAATTGTCAATTGACAGCTAACTTTAATGTCATGGAAGAATCATGGGATTAAAAGCTCATTCAATACTATTTTACGAAAAATTAAGAAAGTAATAAAAATTATATTTTTTTCATGCGTATGTTGTGATTTTTGTTGTTTTTATTGTGATAAAAATGGATGTCTATGCATCAATATTCAAAATTAATTAAATTTAAATTAGCAAACATGTAATAATTTGATGACATTCAAGTTAGCTGTCGTTTGAGAATTTTTTAATTTTATTCAACAAAAAGATTTGTTCTAAAACATTATTTTTAAAAAATTGCATTTTTTCTTTTTTTTTTTAAATTTCTAGATGTCAATTTTTTTCTTATTTTTTTTGCCATAATTTATTTGTTATAAAATTAAAAAAATTATTAAATATGTGCTACATTAATTTTCATAAAATTTTTTTAGTTTTTTTAAGTTATAAATTATTAGTAAAAAAAAATATTTAAAAAAATTGCATCAATAATTTTCATTAATCTTAACATTACCAAAGTAATAATTTAGATGGGTATTTATATATTTACATTGATAAAAAATGTTTTTTGCAAAATTCTATATTTATTTTTTTATTTTCTTTGAAAAATAATTCTAACATTTATTAAAAGTCTGTTAAATTTATTATCACAACATAAAATTTATAAATACAACTAATATGACATTAAATTTAGCTGTCACTTGATAATTTTAAAAATTTTCTTTAATAAATAAATTACGGCAAAAAAAATCATTAAAAAAATGGAGTTGTAGGAATTTTAATAAATAAAAAATGCAATTTTTTTAAAAATAATTTTTTAGAACAAATTTATTTCTTAAAGACAATCAAAAAATTGTCAAGTGGCAGCTAAATCGAATGTCTTAACTAATTAGAGTCTTAAATGTGAACCGATGAATATAATTAAAATTTGTTTAACAATGAATAGATATTTACAACAGAGAATAATATTATTGGGACTTGCGTAGTAGTTAAAATGTTCTGCGCATATTATTTGAACAATGCTGCGCGCGCAATTTTTGATTCTGCGTTTAGTTGTTGGAGCACAGTGCGAGTAAAAGAGAAATGGTTGTTCGTGAGTCGTCGGTAATGTTCGGTAGTGGTCGTTGTGGGTGAGTGTAAAGTGGAGTTAAAAGGGAGCAGATGAAATGTATAGGACAGATAATGGAGCTTATGTATAGAGTATAGAGTGAGAGTGGTTGAATGTGGTTGTGCGTGAGCACTAGCCGGTGGGTCTGTTGGCCTCGCCTCGCTCCTCGTTGCTATACATCCATACAGTAATACACAGTAATACAGTCCATACATTTACACGTTGTGTTGGTTGGTCTAGTCTTTCCTCACTACACCGCCACTTTCAGTTTGAATCGAGGAGCTGGTGCAGATGCATGTGGTTCGTATGGTGCCCCACGTCCCACGATTGAGAAGTATGTAGTGTTTTACCGCGCGCTTACCAACAAACCTAACGATCGTGCTTTGCATCTGGCACTCGGGTCTCTTGTTTATATTTCAATTGTAAACTCCATTTCAAGTTGGTCAACGGTCAAGGACTTTCACCCCGAGAGTGATTGCAAGCATAATTATTTCTATTCAGTATTTATGCTATTGTTCACTTATTTATTTATTAATTATTTATTATTATTGTTCTTCTTCTTCACTGATTAGATGGCATAATATGATCCGGATTAATTTAAAGTTTTTTAGTGATGATTTCTTGTGTTGGTGTACATTTTCAATTAATTGTCAATTGACAGCTAACTTTAATGTCATGGAAGAATCATGGGATTAAAAGCTCATTTAATACTATTTTACGAAAAATTAAGAAAGTAATAAAAATTATATTTTTTTCATGCGTATGTTGTGATTTTTGTTGTTTTTATTGTGATAAAAATGGATGTCTATGCATCAATATTCAAAATTAATAAAATTTAAATTAGCAAACATGTAATAATTTGATGACATTCAAGTTAGCTGTCGTTTGAGAATTTTTTAATTTTATTCAACAAAAAGATTTGTTCTAAAACATTATTTTTAAAAAATTGCATTTTTTTTTTTTTTTTAATTTCTAGATGTCAATTTTTTTCTTATTTTTTTTTTGCCATAATTTATTTGTTATAAAATTAAAAAAATTATTAAATATGTGCTACATTAATTTTCATAAAATTTTTTTAGTCTTTTTAAGTTATAAATTATTAGTAAAAAAAAATATTTAAAAAAATTGCATCAATAATTTTCATTAATCTTAACACTACCAAAGTAATAATTTAGACGGGTATTTATATATTTACATTAATAAAAAATGTTTTTTGCAAAATTCTATATTTATTTTTTTATTTTCTCTGAAAAATAATTCTAAAATTTATTAAAAGTCTGTTAAATTTATTATCGCAACATAAAATCTATAATTACAACTAATATGACATTAAATTTAGTTGTCACTTGATAATTTCTAAAATTTTCTTTAATAAATAAATTATGGTAAAAAAAATCATTAAAAAAGTGGAGTTGTAGAAATTTTAATAAATAAAAAATGCATCTTTTTAGAACATATTTTTTTCTTGAAGAAAATTAAAAAATTGTCAAGTGACAGCTAAATCGAATGTCTTAACTAATTAGATTCTTAAATGTGAACCGATGAATATAATTAAAATTTGTTTAACAATGAATAGATATTTACAACAGAGAATAATATTATTGGGACTTGCGTAGTAGTTTAAATGTTCTGCGCATATTATTTGAACAATGCTGCGCGCGCAATTTTTGATTCTGCGTTTAGTTGTTGGAGCACAGTGCGAGTAAAAGAGAAATGGTTGTTCGTGAGTCGTCGGTAATGTTCGGTAGTGGTCGTTGTGGGTGAGTGTAAAGTGGAGTTAAAAGGGAGCAGATGAAATGTATAGGACAGATAATGGAGCTTATGTATAGAGTATAGAGTGAGAGTGGTTGAATGTGGTTGTGCGTGAGCACTAGCCGGTGGGTCTGTTGGCCTCGCCTCGCTCCTCGTTGCTATACATCCATACAGTAATACACAGTAATACAGTCCATACATTTACACGTTGTGTTGGTTGGTCTAGTCTTTCCTCACTACACCGCCACTTTCAGTTTGAATCGAGGAGCTGGTGCAGATGCATGTGGTTCGTATGGTGCCCCACGTCCCACGATTGAGAAGTATGTAGTGTTTTACCGCGCGCTTACCAACAAACCTAACGATCGTGCTTTGCATCTGGCACTCGGGTCTCTTGTTTATATTTCAATTGTAAACTCCATTTCAAGTTGGTCAACGGTCAAGGACTTTCACCCCGAGAGTGATTGCAAGCATAATTATTTCTATTCAGTATTTATGCTATTGTTCACTTATTTATTTATTAATTATTTATTATTATTGTTCTTCTTCTTCACTGATTAGATGGCATAATATGATCCGGATTAATTTAAAGTTTTTTAGTGATGATTTCTTGTGTTGGTGTACATTTTCAATTGGATAGTACACACTAATATCTTGAGAAGTATAATTTACCGGTGAATCGGAGCATCATGAAGCTGGAGTACCCTTGTCGAGTTGAGGGTTGGCTCAACGTTTGTGGTGAGTAGTCAATTTTCTTGTTTTACTATTTTAATATGTGCAACACGGTTTAATTCTTATGATCTTTATATTTAATAATTAGTTAATTAAAATGATACTAAAATAAGTAGACATCTGACTATTTTTAGGATTTTTCTCAATAAATAAATTATAACAAAAAAAAAATTATATAACACTTTTTAACACTTTATTGTTGATAATTTACTTATTAAATAAAATCAAACAATAACTAGGTGTCTTCTGATTTTAGTATCATCAGTCAGTTAACTAAAATGATTCTAGAATCAGCAGACATTTGACCATTTAAAAAAAAAAAAATTGCATTCACAGATTTATAAATTTTTTTTTATAATAATTTATTTATCAAAAAATTTTTAAAGTTACCAGATGTCCGTTAACTTTAGTATAAACTGAAATCAATAGATATCTAATCATTTGCTGGATTTTTTTTTACAAATAAATTACAAAAAAATATTAAAGAAAATTACATTAACAGTTTTTTAAAACTTCTAATGTTAAATTTTTTTATTACAATTTATTTATTTAAAAATCCTAATAACTGTGTCAGACGCCTGTTAATTTCAGCATCATTAAGTATAAAAATATGTATCTACGAAACAAATGTGTATTGACATAAGTAAATTAACACGTGTTATGGACGGTTTTTAAATCTCGTGGTGAATCACGTGTATGTACTTTACTTATTTAATATAACTATAATAATAAATAAAAATAATAATAATAAAACAGATAAAAATAATAGATTCATACATCTATGAACATGTCAAAAGCTAAGTCAACTAGAAAGCTATAATTTCCTGTCAATATCTCGCAACATCAAATTCTATTCCCAACTAATTGTAATTATATGATTGATTATGCGAAATTACACAAAATATATACAATGCATACATATTTAATTTGAATGAATAGAATAGCATTTGATGACATATTAAATGAAAATGACGGGGTATAATTGTGATTTTTAAAAAAATACTCTCCCTTTCTGATTGGTATAGCCGATCAAAATCAATGATACGTTCGTCACATTGCTACGATGACTACCAATGAAAGATTGACTTAGTCAATAGCATTCCAGAGTATTATTTTTTATTTTTTATTGTGCATACTTTTCATTAAACATATATCAACGAGTGGAAGCTTTTATGTATGTCTCGAAAACAATTTGATAGTAAAATAAGCATATATGTTATTAATTATTAGCATTATATATAGAGACTGAACTCACGAGATATTAAAATTTATTAAGTTAAAATTTACAGAGTTTCGTGCTTGCACGTGACATGAGAACGGACGGCATAACGGCTTACAGCAACGTTTGTTGTAAAATACCTACAACAATTTATTTAACGATATAAGTAGCAACATTAAGACGAATGATAGCAGACTGATGAATAAATTATATTTTTCGTAAATGTATAAGTGTTGAAATCGTTAGAAGGTAGAATATAAATAGTATGCAGATATATAAACTCATGAATCATAACAAATTAATTCAATAAGTATCTTATACTTGATAATTATTAACCAATAATTATTTTTCTCCGTTTCATTTTTATTACCAAGCGACAATACGCGCAGAGTTCAATCGAGAGTTTTGCCATCCTAAATACTCGAACTCGTTTCGTCAGATATTTTTACACTCAAACTCATCCACACAACAAACACCCTACTTTATCTTGTCTACTTTTATTCTCTGCATTCGAAATTCAAACACGTATATCTTTGTAATTTAAACTCAACTCTAAAAAAGTTTTTTTATATCTTTAAATCTTAAAATCTACAAAAGGAAAATTATTATGCTCGGTGAATTTTAATTTTAAATCCTATAAACCCAAGTAAAGTTTACTAGATTGCACAATCTGTGAAGGTACTGATTAAAAATTAACGCTTTTGGGATTTCGGGTGAAATTTGCAAGGAATTTATACAGTATACTGAGCACTGAGGAAAGTGTAGGTGAGTAGGTAGAAGTAAAAGAGAAGAAACAAACGGTACAGCACGTGGATGGAATTTTGTTGGAGGGGTTTACTATGCTTTTTATACCCCCGCCCTTAGTTTTTTTTTTTCAAGTCAGAGAAATGCCGACAATTCCTAGACAGTGTAACAATATTCTATAAAAAAAACTCATTTTATTTATTAAAATAAAAATTAATGTTGATATTGAATAAACTTTTCTTTTGAACATGTACAAAGCTTTAACGGTTTTTTGACTTACTACCCAAAAACTCGTATTTAAATATATTTTAAAGCATAGAAATTAAAATCTATCATACGAAACTCGCACGATTCGTGTCACGCACGTTGCGCACACTTCCGGTTGTGACTGCGCATGCCCTTTGTCTACCTTCCGGTGATGATAGGAAAGTATAGAGACAATAAAAGGTAGAAGTAAACGTATACAGGTAGAAAAAAAACATTACGGTTACTTGCAGAATTACAGTTATGCCGACTTCAAGATTCAATTCCAACCGTGGATACTCCCACGATTATGACCGTGAATTAAATCATTTCATAGTGAATGTATTTAAGAGTTGAAAAAAATAATACATCTAACATCATACTGTGAAACTATTTTGCATATTATTTTTTAATGTTTCTCACTTGTGTTTTGTTTTTATGAAACAATAACTACTTTATGTTGAAGCAAATTTTTTGAATGAGCGCTTACAACTATGTGTTATACGTAGACGTCAAGGTCTTTTTAAATTTCAACACGAGTTTTAAGAGTTGAAGTGTATTGCGTGTTCTGAACGAAAATATTTTCTTGAATTTAGGTGCCTGACCGTTTAAAAATAGATTTAATCTTTTGTTGAAAATCTATTTTAATCAGGATTCTGAATTGTTGATGAGGCTTGAATTTCCAAGATCTTCAAAAAAAAATACCATAAGAAGTTTTTCTCGTTTTTTGTACCTGATGGAAAATGGTTCCAAAAGAGATTTCTCAGATATATTCCTTTGATGTAATAATAGGGTAGATCGCTTCACTCAGCCGCTCGAAAAAGTAGTTCAAGCAGCAAAAGGACGACCTGTGCCCCTTCAAAAATATGGTCGCTTAATTATTTAGCATAGCTAAGCATTACCAAAGCTCTATATTTTCCTTACTCATTAGTTTAAGGCACGAAAATTTTAACCATCTGAGTGGGATTTATTATTTCTTAATCGAAAGTCTTCAAGCGAAAAAATGTTGGCGATTAAGCCACCTACCGATGATGTACAGTACTAGTATTTTACGAATATATTCAACCGGATTTTTTATTCTGTTCAAAGATTTTCGTTGTTCTTCTAAATTAATCTACAATTAAAAATTAAAGCTCTTCAAGTATGCACTTGTTAGTACCTGCTTATGGAGTGTCGCTGTGTGCTCTAATGATATCATTATTGTACGGTAAACATTTTATAATGATATTGGACTTGTTATCACCTGACAACGACGCATTAAAATGGCACGCTTGGAAGAAATACAACGCTTTGACACATTCGATCGTTTCGAGTGATTATGAAGTGTAATTATATTTTCAAAACATTTATTAAACTTTATAAAAATATGAAGGGTAAATTTGAGAATTGGAAAAATAAAATAAAATAAAAAGCTACGTGATGTTGTAGTTATGTTGATGGTACAAGAATACCCCAAGGGTGGTTTTTAAAGGTCTGATCGGTCTTGGTCTTGATGTGTAAGGGTGAAAAGAAGCGTCAGAAGCGTGGAAAGCGACCCAGCATTAAGGCTACAGTATAAAGAGAAGCTGCTGGAATATCGATTACTCTCACGCCATGTACTCTAAACCATCCCTTGTGAAACTAGAGAAGCGAACGTGCTTTCGCGATTTATAGAATCGACTTACCTAACATAACTTTTATACCAAAGTACAAAAAAAAAATCCTTAAAAAAATTAAAAAGCTAGATAATGGTATACGCGACCGCAGAATTAAATTTAAAAATATTTAAGTATGTGTAAATATATACTTAATGATGCGTAATGTTCAGCATACGTGACTATCTGTCGATTTTCGCAAAAGAGCATTTTTGCGCAAGTCTTCGTCTTTATTTCTTATCGTCCGCGTGGAAAGAGAGAAAGTTATTACGGAAGTAAATTATTACCCGCGCTTGTTGTTATATTCCTATTCTTTACATTTCTTTCACTATTTTCAATACCCTGAGAACATATTTCCCATCCATTCGCAAATTAGATCTAGCTATTTGATTAATAATTATTATAAATATTTAGAAAGAACAATTTAATTATATACGCTTATTAGCATCTTCTTTTTAATAAGCATATTTATTTTTGCAAATGACAATTTTGCAATTCTAAAAATTACAAATGCCAAGAATGTGTGATGAATGTATAAAAGGCGGATTTAATGCAATAATCTAAAAATAATCATGATCCACACCCACCTTTTTGCCATCTGAGATACAAAATTTTACCTTGAATAATCCAGTTGGGTGCGACGATGTTATGAATAAAATGAATAATAGATATCATACATTGATTAAAATGAAAAAACGATGGCTTTCGATATCAAGTTTTGTGTGATATTTCTCATCGTTGAGTTACGGGCAAGAGAATCCGGTCGATAGACAGTAGCGAGACAGTCCAGTGTAACTATAAACCTTTCTCTTTCTCAACACTATATATCTATATATTCATAGATAAACATACTCTCACAGATTATTTATTGAATTTAACAACTTTCTTAATCACTTATTTGCAACTAAGTGTGTTTAATTAACATGTTTAATATCGTCAACAATATTTAAAACATAAAAGTATTTTTCTACTAACAATCAATTATAATGTATTGAAGTATAATTTATATTTCATATAATTTATTATTTGATATAAATTATATTTACAGTACTCATAAAATTTCATAATTTATATAGCTAATGTATATTTAAAAAAAAAAAAAAAAAACAGTTTAAAAAAATATTGCTCAAAAGTATTATTGAAACATTTTTCAAGTTCCCAATTTGACATGAAACATTACTTCCTTTCGACTCGACAATACTTTAAAAACTTAATTCTTATGTACAGCGATAATCTTTAAGATTTAAACTAATACACAAGAGTTGGCTGTAGTAAACTGTGGGAATGAAAACTCAAGCAACTAGAATGTCTTTCTTTAGGGCTTTAGCTTACGCGTATTACATAATAACTCAACATAATGTACTAGTAACCTCTCTAACACATGCGATTCGGTCATCGTTTGTATGTTATGTTTTATTGTTTCTGTATTTTTCTTTCTTTATACATTCAAAGTTTATTTTCAAAATGAAAATATCAAATTAATTTTATACTTAATGCGTAGAATAATACAATTAATTTGAATGATTTGACAAAAATACGCCTAAATAAAATAAAATAAAATAAAATGATTTTATTTACTTAGGATATTTTTGGGTCATTCTATTTATTTCTATATGTTGACACTCACGATCATCACTCGACATAAATATCAATGAAAAGCATTGTTGATCGTCAATTACATATCCAACTAATATTCGATGAGTTTGCAAGTCATAGTGTAGAGTATTGTAATAAGTACTTGTTGCTCTTGGAAAAAAAAAAAAAAAAAAAGAGAGAAAAAAGAATGTAGAGATAAAAATCCTCTTTCCTTACGATGTTTCTTTAACGGTATATTCTTGTATCCTAAACGTAGATTACCATTTAGACAATGAGTTGATGATTCATAGTGTTCGCAAATAAGCGAGAAACCTGGCTTTTTATTATACTGCAACATGTTACATAGCTGATGAATCATGTACAAAGATGACGAAAATTATTGATAGTAAATTTCTCATGGTGCTTCAGCGTGACCGGATCTATGTATGAGGAATTTATTGAAGTTGTGAGAGAGAGATACACAGAAAAAAAAAAGAAAAATAATAAAACGTGACACCCTTGAGCTGCAAGATCGGATTTCGATACGCGTATTGACGTTCGAGACTTTTCGTTCTTTTTCTATGATGCTTAAAAAAAAATGTTTTTATATCAAATAGAACATTATTTGATACGATAAAAATTCTGTACATACACTTGAAGGTTCAAAGTTTCAATCAAATCATTAAAGTTGAGTACGTTCAAGTAATAAACGGGAAAAAAGTTATACTTAAAGTTGGTTGTATATTAGAAAATTAGAAAGCGAGAAATCGTGACCAGTCAAGTTTGCTTTTACTTGAAGATAAGAGAATCAATGAGATCAATCAAAAAGCTAGAGTATCTGATAGTTGTAAAAAATTCATTTTTAATTTGAATAAATGATTACACATATAAAACGTTTATTAATATCTAAAATTCAACTTTTCAAATCAAATGTATATTCACGTATGAAAGTAAAAGTTGGAGTGGATGAGAGTAGATAGCTTTAAGGATATAATTTTTCCCCTAATGTATTCCATTTCCATCCCCTTCATATGGACCTAAAGGCATCTAGGATAGGCTCTACTCTGCGACTGTACATTTCTGTTGGCTCCCTTCTTTTTACTTCATCATCTCGCTGGCGATTGATCCGTCGATGCATCTCGTTGGCGCTTGCTGTGTATTTGTGATATACATCCTGGTTAGTTATATATATACATACAATATACATACCGTATAATAAAAAAAAATAAGAAAAAAAAGGAAAAATAATGTAGAGTAGTCGACGAGGGTAGACTAGGTTGCGAAGAAAAAGGGGCTGGAAAATTTTCATGCCCGACGGACCGAACTCCATTCGTCTGCACCTGCATCGGTGCGCACCATGCGATCGACAACAGTGCGCCAACAATTATGCTTTTTTTCTGTTGCATATAAAATGTTTAATACGTTTCTAAATCTACATTATATTTATAGAGACACATAAAAAAAAGTAATTAATTTTTTTTTTCAAGACCTTTCATTTGAGTACTCACATGCATTTTGATATATTTTTCATATATACATATTAGGGTGTGCCAAAATGTAACTTCTGTGAGAAACCTTTTAAAATTAAAATTTTGAGTTCCGCTTTTAACAGCAGCTGTGTTTAGGCATTTTCTGAGATATTTCGGGGTGAGAGGATTTATTTGATTTTCATAGAATTTTTAACAGGAGATTCAATTGAGCACTTCCGACCAAATTTTGAATTTTCGACGGAAGTGCCCAAACTAAGCTTCTGTTAAAAAATTCTATGAAAATCAAATTTAAAAAAAAATTTTCTTGGATCAAGAATATTTTTCTTTAATTAAACATTTTTTTTATGGTGTAAGAGTAAAGATTGATCAATAACTCGTTATCTCCCAACAACTAAAATACAAAATTAACTAAAATTTACTTCCTCTGTCATAAATACTGTTTTTATGAATATTTTATCTCAGTATTTATTTATTATTTGAAATTTATTCCATTGTAGTCGGTACAGAGTATCCCTGAAATTTATCACAACTTCAAGATAAAGCCTCGTTTTTTACAAAGATTTACTAGTGTAATAAATTAAAACTAATGTATTGCACAATATTTGGCAAGAGCGGGTCCTAAAAATGATAATTAATTCGGTAAATAAAATAAAAAAAAAAAAGATATCTATTTCTGAACATCTAAATAAATTCAGGTGACTAAAGTTGCAAAAACAGATTCGCGATGTTAATGTTCTTGACAGCTGCGGCTGTGTCTTGCGAGATCGGAGCGTGGCCAATTGACCTGGCAATAAGTTAATGCAGTTATTCTGCACATACGGAAACATTAGTAAGTCTCGATGATAGTTTTATTTAATTATTTTTTAAATTCTCGCTTGATAAATCATCATCTTTGTCAATAATTCGAGTCAAAAAATGATAATTACTAATTATAATCAAAACATAAATATTCCCGCTGTCAAGAAAAAAATTTCGATAAAAAAATATATTATAATAAAATAATAGCCAGTAGTCACTAATCACTAAAAGAATTAGGTTTATTTTCTTATATTTTTTTTAACCTAACGGTTATTTTAATTCAGGTCATGGCAATCGTTCTGTGTCATATTAAATATATACGCTAAACCCGTTATTCTATCAAATTCTTTAGACGAAACATTTATTAAATAATTGTTTATTATTTTTATTTTAATTCACTAAATCTTTTTTTTTTTTGCAACTCCATTGTAAGATAATATCTTGATGCCTCATTACAAAGTAATTACAAGCATATATAATGATTAAAACATAAATTAATGTTTTTTTTTTTTTTTTTCATTATACGAATTGAATAAAATGTCATGAGAACTCATTGCGTGATACGAATTGTTTGACTGGATTCATAAAACGCAAATGTTCATTTTATCGCGACAGGACAAAACAAATATTTGAAATTGAGCAAAATCCTAACAGTATATATATACATATAAAAGTGGCAATCGCACGTGCGCATAGAAATTAATTCATTGGAATTATTTTGAATGATTCGATATCGCAACAGTTAATCTATATTATTTGATGTTTGTTACATATTTATACTATATTTGACTCATTGTTAGTTCAATACAATTGTATTACTCACGAATTATTTTATAAAGTATTAATTCGATTAAAAAAATTTAAATGAATAATGAAATTTATTCAAAAATCGAGTTAAGTTGAAAAAGAGGTTTATTTGTTGATTTAATCTTTTTATGTTTTCGCGAATTCGTTACTCGGGCTTGCAGTAAAACCCGGCATTAATTAATGTACATTGTGAGAAAGACTCAAGTCTTTATGCGAAGTAATAAAAAATCATAAACGGCGTCTCGTCTCAACTTGAGTCTGACCAAGTATACAAACATCAACAAGACAGTGAGTCTGATCTACAAGTAAAGCTGTAGCTGGTCTAGCAGGACTTTTACTGTTATACGTCGCCACGATTGGTGTTCTCTATACCTCATTTTATCTTTCTCTTTTCTCTTTATTAATTTTTCATTCATTGAAAAAAGAAAAAAAAACAGCAGCATTTATAATTTATTATAAATAAGACATAAAAGAAAGGACATCTATCATAAATGAATAAAAAACAGTGACATTAATAATTGCGGTAGTTCTACTAGAAAATAACCAGCGAAAATGGTTAAAATAGTAGATAATTAATCGTGCAGTTTAATAATTTTTCTCCGTTAATGTACTGATGCTGAAAACATGGCGTTGTGTCAACACGGCACAGTATCATCTTCATCATCAGAATTACGAGAATTTATTACTGAGGACGAAAGTGCTATTGGTGATAATATCAGTATATTTGAGCCTTTGAGCGATTCATGCGGCGAAAGCGACATGGAGGGTCTTGATTTCTCTCTATTTGAGCCTCAAGTTGAACCCAACTGTTGCCATCAAGATTCTCGCGTTTGTTCTGGCATGCTTGACCTCTTGATGCACTACTGTGGTAAGCAAATTCTTTACTGTACATATGAAAGATTCTCTTGTCATTTGCCTTTCTCCATTCGTGTTAATAAATTCGTTGAATATATTATTGTTATTATCATTATTTTCATACTGTTAAATCAAGTTTAATTTGCAATAATATCTATAATATGTATTCATTCTTGTAGCCTCGTTTTGCGCATCATTACCCACTTTCTGAGTGGCTTATTTGACGTGAGATCATGTCTATAATTCATGGATCTCTATCTCTTACTATATTTGGTGTTTTCAAGAACAATATAGTAAGTCGTTAAAAAATTTAATTACTTGAATCAGTTAGGTACTTTATTGATTTTATCTCTTAGTAAAATCAACAAAATTGCTTAAGTACATTGAACTAATTGACCGACTTTGTCAATCTAAAAATACCAATTATATTTCGCGGAACTATCAACAAATTGTTTAATTGGTCTTACAATCGTCTATCAAGTCAGTTTTAACGAGGTCTGACAGGTTTTCGATTTATGTGCTTATTCCCATTTACTAATACATATATCCGGCAAGATAATGCTAAAAACAGCCAACATTAATCGAAAATCAATAGTATTTAAATATATATGATCCATTTTTGGAATTTTCTATTACTTATTGTAAGAACATTGATAAACACAATTAATACAATATAATGAATTTTAAAAATTTAGGTAAGTTGATGGTAATTGTACGAAAAGTAAAGCGATATATATTTTCAAATATAAAAAAGCGAAAAATGAAGTTGTTCTAAATTCGTTCAACCGATTTGCAATGCACTGATAAAATAATGAACTTAATTAAAAGAAAAAATTGTGAACTAAGAACATCGTTTTAAAAAGTTAGATCATTTTGAATTAAGATAAAAAATTCTTGAATCAAGTAAAATTTATTTGAACCAAAAACGATTCTTTAATTCAATAACTCTTCTACTTGATTCATGATGGTCTAACTTTTCAAAATTGTTTGTGATTCAATATTTTATCTCTAGAATGCGTTTAATTTTTTTACAACTGTACATTTCGTTGGACTAAAAATACAAATTGATTCATATTACAAAAATTTTGACTTGAAAAAACTTATAGAGACAGAATCAAATAAGGTTTTTTCTTTAAAAGTATTATTTTCGATGCACAGTATGACAAAATATATCAATCTTAAAAAATTAATGCATCTTCGAATTGTTGATAGAAATTCGAAATTTTTATTTTAAAAGTTTTCAAAATTTAAAGTGAAGCCTTAATTCTACATAATTACCTAATCGACAAAAAATAATGTACAATAGATTAAATTTAAGTAATACTCTCTC
>JZSA01000556.1:0-76789 GCA_000956155.1 Cotesia vestalis | reverse complement strand
TATGACTGTAATTTCAAAATTATTCGGGGGATAATAACTGTGGTGTATTATACTTGTTGATAAAAAGTATAAGTAAAATAAAAGCATTGAAGAGGTGTGGAAAAGGCTGTATACAATTCTGTGCAGGAATTTAATTATTTGAAATGGAGGTAGTCCGTTGATGTCGAGATTTGAAACCATTAGCATCCGGAAATTGTCGTCGAAGTAGCTACATAGTTATAATACAAAGTTGGTTCACCTGGGCTTAATACTATATAGTTACATGCTCGAGTGGCCTCACGGGATCTTTCACCCTTTTCTCTTATACACTTTGCTTCATCTTTCATCTTCTCTGTATAGTACTGTCTCGCCCGGATAGGATACCAAACTTTATCTGCTATTGACGTGCACAAGTGTATAAATTCGCAGTATGAAACGTTATGCTTATAGGTATACCGTACTTGCTCATGACCGGTTTGCCATAAGCTAATCCCTTTCACGGCTGGTTTGCCACCGACGCGATTTCATAATTAATAGCAAATTGTATCACGATTGAGTATAATATCCAATAATCTTATTCACTCATCGACCTTTCACTACACTCGTTCACTGATTTGTTAACTATGTATTCTATCATTATTTTATTTATCATTTTTTTATTTTTTTTATGTTTAATTCCGGCTATTATAAAATGTTCAACACTTACAGAGCCAGACTGCTGTGTCAGCGAAACTGCAGGCGAAGCATGTTGGGAACCATGTTACTGTGTTCTATTGCAAGACGAACAAACCCTCACAGCGTACAGGAGTGAGGATATGGCGGTAAGTTGTTCAATTTTAATATAATAATTAACTGAAATTTTTTAATGTAAAGACAACGTCGGACTTTCGGTAGTTTACCCTAAATAATTAATTGAATGAAAATTATCTTTTGTTAGAATTATTTATGATGTCTAGACAGAATTAATCGATCACACATCATTTAAAAATGATGTAATTATTGTTGGACAATGGTAGATTTATCACTTTTACTGTTAATGTAGTGAATTCTTTTTAGAAAATTTTTTATTAATTGATACAATTATTTCTACGGTTTGGTAACAGGAAGAGTAACGCAATTGTATAGGAAATCTAAGAACTATTGTATTAAATACGAGATTTTAATCACTTTGTTTTATGTAGAATTAGATATTTTGTAATTCATTAGATTTTTTTGTAACAAACAAAATATCTATCAGGAAATTGTGATATAAATGAAAGCACTATAAATCGTTTAATTTTTTTTGTTCTGGAAATTTTTTCAATTAACAAACACCCTGATAACAATTTATTAGGAATTTGGTTTATTCGTTTTCAATACTAATGGGTTATACAATAATGCTTGAATTTATGTCAATACATTAACATTAATAATGATACATATGGTTAATTTATCTATTGGTTTGATAGCTTTTAATGATAATTGTTTGCACTTTACTTGATATCTATTTTAATTAATTGATATAGTTAAAATCAATAAACTTTCATATTGGAACAGTCAGAATGCCAAAGAAGGGTCGAAAACAAGAAATTAAATTATTGTATATAATTTTTTCTAATATTTTAAAGAATATCTGAACACTAGAATATCGTGACGTCACAGCTAAACAAATCGATTTTGTTTCCATGACTTTCTATGTTCGAGAATCATAAATTATTCTGGTGCATTTATATTGCTGAAACACGTACTAAATTTTCAGCGAAATCAATTCAATCTATCATATTGAAAATCTTCATATTTTTCATTGTTTTTTTTTTTAAGCGGTCTAGCTAAGATTACGATTAGAATTAACTTATTTTCACTGCCTTTGGCAGATTAATAAATGAATGATCTAATTTAAATTAAGCGTCGTAAAGCTCACGTAAAAATCTTTTAAATTTATTCAACATACAAATATGTCAAAATCAATTTCTTTTATCTAAAGACATTTTATAATAAAAAAAAAAATTATTGTATAAATCTTGTATACAAAATATTTCTTGTATAAATGGCCAATATTTGACGACCCTTTCAAATATATTATTGAATTCAATCATTAGCTAATAAATCAAATTTTGATTTCGCATAGAATAAAAAGCAGTTGAAAAATATACTTTATGATACAAATTATAGTGACTGGGGACACTATAAGTAAAAAAAACTGGAAAAATTGGTTTCGAAATGAAATTTTTATAATCTCTGTAAGTGATGCACATTTTGAAACTGTAAAATAATATTAAAAACTGTTAAAATCAGTACTTATATGGAATTATATTTATAAAAATATTGTTTGAAACTACGTAACTTTTCCAGTTTTATGTTGAGAGCTCCTATTATTACTGAAGAAAGTATATAAATATACATAGATGCTGGCATCAGTGGAATATAGGTTCGATCGAACAAATACTTTTAGCTATTATTTATTCTAGACTTTGACAAACAAACAGATTGCCGAAATTTTTCTAGTAAATCAAGAATTTTATTTACATAAAATCTCAGTTTTTACGATTGTAAACTTTTTAAAAATAATTAATGTTATCAGCTTTCGTTTTTATTTAAAATATATAAATTGCATGTGTTTCTTTAGCTTCATTTAAATATTTTTACTGAACTAATTAGATTTAATTTTGCTTGTAAATGCAGCTATTTGCCGGTACTGGGTGCATTTTCAGGGCTCAGGACAAGGTTTGTATATTCAACAGCCTACGGGTTCAATAGCATGATGTAGAAGCATTTGAATTATTTATTATTACTGACTACTAACAATAAAAAAAAATTAGAATGCAGTCAGTGCTCTTTCATAGATCAAAGAGCATGTTTGTGTTAGTGCAAATATTGAAAGGCTTCAATGTATAATTTAGTTTTCGTATGGTAACATAGACACAGACTAAACTATTGAATGCACTCGTTAACCTGCCAATATAAATAAGAGAGGACACAACATCTGCCATTGGATAGTATTATATACGATCGCGATCACTTTCATCAAGCCCTTTTGAGCATGTAATTGATAGGCCTGCTCAAATACGTTGATCTATGATATGTCATCCAATTTTATAGTAAGCTTCAATTAATGACATCATCCTTATAAAGTTAGGTCAATTTCTGACACCGGCTCGTCTGGTGACATGGTGACTGATATGCAGATGGTACGCGATTAAGACTTTCTCACAATTCATGCTAATGTCTTCCTCATTCATTCTTAAATAATATTTGTTAAATATACCTTTTAAATGATAATCATCAATTAATATTACCATATCAATGATGTTTGAGTTTCATAATAAGTATATATATCAAGTGCATGGTATAGAATCAATGCATAGTGAATATTAATATTAATAAAGATAATGTATAATAAATTTATGATAAATTATTCCAGATTGGCGATGCGATGTTTGTGGAATTACCGCGAGTACGTTTAGACGGTGGAGCCAGAGCATTTCGTCAATATTGGGGTTATGAATCGCGACCATTAGCACCCCCGCCACCACTCATTGAAGAAGACGAAGGTGGCATTGAACCAGAAACTGTTAGTCTACGTGAAGCCAACACCGCGTCTCCTATAGGTAAATTAAATTATTTTATTTTTTATTATGGATACTGATAGCAATATCCGAAAGAAAAAAAAGACAAATCATTTCTGGATATATTTGAGTGATATACTGCAGTAAATATATATGAGAATCAGTGAAAAAAAAAAATTTTTTTTATTTTCTAATTGTCATATGAAATAATTTATTAATTTAAAAGAGTTTAGCAAAAAGTGAATATGTTAAAAATTTTCTCTGAGATAAAACTAAATTATAATCTAAGCCCTAAAGTCTTAAAATGAATCTTGTTTCCGATTGATTCCTATCAGGTAGTAGTCTGGGTAGTTGAATAAATGTTTAGAATTTAATAAAACTTAGTGTATTAGTAGATAATGATCTCATTCAATTTTGAAAAGCTAAAAAGAATCTGCAAAAAAAGTAATGAACTATAAAATTTTTTATGTTTAACATTAAGGCTTATGAGTAAATGACAGTTTTTATTTTATTGTACAAAACTTAGCCTTCAGGTTTTAATAAAATCGAGGTAATCAAGAAATATAACATATTAACTACTTTCTACAATTGAAAGTCCAGATTTAGAGCAAGTGATAGTTGAAATTAGTAAAAAACTATCAAAAACGATCAAAAATTCATAAGTCAATTTACTACGTAAATTGAACAAGACTTTGTATTTGACATTTAACACTTGCAGTATCGATAGTACACCCTTAACTGTCATCAAGAGTATTGAAATTGATTATTTTGTTCGAGAGGTGTACATACAATATCGAAACTAACGGTTTTAGATGTAAGACTATACTAACAAAATATTGATTTTCATGATACTAAAATCAGCTATTGAGCTATTTTTCGGTTTTATTTATCAAATAAATTAGCACTCAAAAATCAGTCAATTTTAGTATCATCAATTTTTATGCTTTTCCACAAAATTTATTTACTTATTTTTTAATTTCTTATGTGATAGTAAAAATAATAATTGCTTCGATTTATGTAGATGATTTATAAGAGATTCCAAATGACTTTACAAATAAATTTTTTTTTGTTAACGTTTCGTTGAATTTAAGTTGACGATTATTGATTTTTGACTTCTTGATGAGTAAAATCTTCCAAAAAGTCCACATTATTTTTTTTATGTTTAGGATGTAGTAATGTAAAAAATTTACTCAAAAATTATTCGTATTCGTCAACACGTACTTGCAATAAACATTGAAATACAGAAAAAAGTAATAAAATGCCTAACAACAATGAACAAAAAAAAAATTTTTTTTCTTTGTATTGATTTTTAAAATTAAAAAATTAAAAGAAAGAATTTTGAATTGAAATTAATTAAATTATATATATTCATGAATTTGCATTGTTTATCAATACAATTTCATTTATGAATTTAACATCAGCAGGTCAAGTAGGAATAGTACTTTTACGTTTCTTACCGTATCACAGTAAGGGCTTTAAAAAAAGTTTGCATCCGATTGAAGTTTAAAAATCTTCTAAATATTTTAGGTTATTCGGTCTTCAAAAAACAGCTTTAGTTTTTACCCTTTCAAATTTTATTGCAATTTTCCTCTAACTGAGAATAATAATTGAACTGCAGATTGTGACATTGCGCTGCTAATTTCTACATTACCATCAATGTCTACAAAACCCACATAAAAGTTATCTGTTAGCTAGCGACACCACGAATAAATTCAAACAAGTAAAATTAGTTGAGTGTTTAAATAACAATATTTAAACACTGAGGATAGAAATTTTATCAATGATACACTGAATAGCCTTGAATAATGTTTTAAATTTCCAAAACCGCAATATGCGTCAATATTTAAACGACAAACTTAAAATGCGTAACATATTTTTATATTATGTTACATTTATCTCTTATTGTATTATATTATATTACTCCGATTTATCTGATTAGTTTGAACTGTTTAAAGAGACGCTCCCATACCTCATGTACAGTAGCCATCAACAAACATATAGTCGTTATTTATCGAATTATATGAGGTAGAACGCTTTTATCCGTCATTGCAGACAGTGTCATTGCATCGTCATCCGTTCCTTTGCGGATACGATAAAACAAAATAAAATAAAACTTACAACCGCTTCTCATCCAGTCTGTTAGTAATGTTTCAAATGCTTATACGTATTTTATATTCTGTGAAGTACAAGTGGCAACAGCTTTTTATTTACCATTAAATTCCAGCTATTTTAATTGATTAAAGTACAGTGTAATATAATCAACAAGTGAATAAGTGAATAATCAGTGATTCAATGCCGTTCAATCATTAAAGATATACATATGGTTTTTGTTCAAATATTTTTATGTACTTGATAGAAAAAAGTGTTTTTGTTCTTTCTTCAAATTGGGTTTAGTATAATTTTATTAAAAAATGGGTCATCGAAGACTATGGAATTCATTTGTGAGGTGGACAAGAAAAGACAGTTTTGATTATCAAGAGGAAGAAGATGATTCGTCATGTTCTGAAAGTGATCGTGAGTAATATAATGAAAAATTAATGATACTGAAATCAGTAAATATTTAAAAATTTGTAAGATTTTTTATTAAAAAATTGTAAAAAAATATTGTTTAGGGTTCACAATTATAACTTATTAATTTTTTTTTTATAATTATTCAATTTTAATAAAAATTTTCGCGTGTCTATAAAATAACTATCATGAAATAAACTGGTATTTTATTTAGTAGATATTTTTCAATTCTTTTTAAACAAATAAGAAAAAACAATTATAAAAATTTTCACTCACAATTTTTTAAAGTTTCTTCACGTGCAATTTTCTAAAATATTTTTTTCTACAACAAATCATTAGTTTAAAAAAATCTAAAAAATTGTAAATTAGCTTATTTAAGAATTATCATAAAAAATAAAAACGAAACAAAGATAAAACAGCAATGAATTGATATGTTTTGACTAATTATTAAGCTCTTATTTATTTCATCTGAAATAAATATTTAAGCTTTAGAACCTCGACGCCAACAGAAAAAAAGAAACAATAAAAAAAGGTTAAAGAGCATAGTTGTTTGATGAGTTTACACTCTAAGGTGAAATGAGAGTTTCTCTGTAATAAATTGCAAACAATGGTCTTCTCCATAGAACGCGAACACGATATGCAAGTAGTGTACTCGTATTACTCTAAGTAGGTTATAATTTGACTCTAGTCACACTCAATAATGATTACGAAATTTCTTAGATGCTATTAGTAACACTTATTATATGGTGACGTAATTGAACATCAAGATACTGGCGTGCGGCATCAGATCATTTATTGTTAAAAGTCTTGAAGGCTTCTTTTTATAATAGATAAATATTACATATAGTCTTTATTTTGTTCTAAAACTAAATAAAATGAAAGTTGATGTGGTAACCACTGAAAAATTGGTAGTATTATTTTTTTGTGTTAACAATGAGTCACAGTAGAGAATAATGGGTCTATTGATAGTGTAAAAATATAATTCAAGTATTTGAATATTTATTTATAAAAATTGATTAATAAAAACATTTGATTGCTGAAGATTGGCAATATATTTTTGCTACGAACTAAATGAATAATAAAACACAAGGAAGTGTTACCTGAATGTTTTTCAACTAGTGTCTTGTTCATCCTACGTAAACCTTTAAAGAGTGACTCACTCATGGCTTGCATTTATTGAGAAATGAAACAAAACCATTAAATCTTATTTTTTTTAAACAATTTTTGTTTAGATTTAGCAATATATATTGAGAAAAATGTAATTTTACAGTTGGTAAAAATTGAATATTTTTAGCAAAACCATTAAAATCATTTTGGAGTGAATGATCATGATGACCATTTAAAACGGATGTTGATTAAAAGTTGAATTTCCGTATTTCCTTACTGATAATAAATTCGAGATAAGCAACAGTGTTTCTCAACTGCTATGCTCAGAATTGTTTATATTTACTTAAAATTAAATTAACAATTTATTTTTGTTTTATCTCTTTATACGTTTTTATTTTTTATTTTTAGTAATGTAAATAAATATTACATTTAAGTAATTTATTATAAAATACAAATGAAAATAAATAAAGTGAATTAACCTGAAATCTTATCAACAGCGTCTTTTGTGAGAAAAGCCAGAACTCTACCCGCTAAAGGTTATCGTCAACAACGACACACAATGCATCCTGATTTATCATGTCTGTCGAATAGTAAAGTTGATACAAATTTACCTGTACCACCTTGTAAGTTATTCATTACTATAATTTAAATAATTTTTTTACCTTTGACATTTTTTTATTGATTAAATTATTTTATGTATCTATTAGAGCGGAAGTTATAGCTTCTTTTTATAGATTAATGTATTAAAAATGATGAAGAAATAAATGAAAATAATAAGGAAAGAATTCTGGAATGATTAATTTTATAGAAAGTGAATCTAAGAATTGAATTATTGTGGAGTTGATGTAGATAGGAAGAATAATAAAAGTTTATATAATAATAAAATAATATTATCTTTTGTTGAAGTAAAGGCAAAGTGAGTATTTTATACTCTGTAGAGTATTGCAATGATACAGGAAGTAAAATAATGAGAAATAGACGAAAAGCTTTGGAGAAAATTGATATTCTCTTTCACCTCGTCCCACTTAACCCGCCCCCTCTTTCCGTTTAGCGTTCTTCTGTCTTTCGTATCTTAATCTATATCTTTCTCTTTCTGTTTTGCTTTTGGCTCACAGTTATTGTGCCGCACACAAATTTACGATTTTCTCATGTTTATGTATCCACAATCGACTCTTGGAAATGAGCCAGTGATATTTTTATGTATGCCGCAACGCAGCTAAGTTTTTGTCAGTTTTATTAAACTTTTTAAATTTTAACGATCGAAGCTGAACGAAAAAAGGATTGAATCTTATGTAAACATCTACTATAAAGGGTAATTTGAATCCGGACAATCTGGCGACTTAATACATCCGGTACTCCGGAAGTGGAGCGGCTGTACACAGGAAAAAGTCCCGTTTTTAACGTCAAATAAAGCGGACTTTCACCTGATTAGTTATTATATTATTGTGAGAATATTCAAAAAATAAGATTTTTTAATTCAATATTTTTAAGGGCTATAGCGCCCTATTGTATACAATATCAATTGTATACAATTGATTTTATTTGCAATAAATTCTTAATAACGTTTACCTTAAGTATGTTAATAATCGTAAAAACTACACAGAAAAAAAAATTTACTTGAATCAAGTAAATAATTTTGAAGAATTTCATCTTCTTGATTTGAATAAAAAGATTTTTAAACTAAAAAATTCTTCCTGGTTTAAGTAAATTTTACTTGATTCAAGAATTTTTTGTCTTGATCCGAGACAATGAAACTCTTCAAAATTATTTTCTTAGTTTAAGAATTTTTCGCTTGATTTGTTAATTTTTTTTTCTGTTTAGTACTGTACAAAAAATTTCATCACTTGCTAATTTTTGAAGACGTATTAAAATTTTAATTTATTGTTGTTAAATAATACAAACTTTTAGTTTTCGTGTAAAATCAAAATAGCTTATATACAAAAAATAATTAATTATAAAAATTCCCAGTATACATTATATACCTTCATCAGTTAATGCTTGTCATTGATTTTTTCATGTTGTAGCTTGTAGCAGAGATAAAAATAATTTTACATTATAATATGTAACTGAGTAGTCTTTCATGGTATATAATTAAGTAAATATCGTTGTGTGTTTTATTATCAAAAAGTTTACGTTGAAACATATCATTCATTTGATACCTCTATTTATTTAAAAAAATATAATCGTTTATAGTTTATGTTAAAATAATACCGGTGTTCATTTTTAGAAAAGAAATGCAATATGCTAAATTTTTATTATGTGAATTCTTTCGCACGATGTATTTTTATTAATTTAATCTTGAGTTGTTACTTTGATCCAATTATTTTGTGTTATTTTTAGACATGTTCGTAACATCCCACTTAAAGATTGAAAATGTTCTATAACTTAGACCATTTGTTTTTAATCTGGCTTCCGATAATCGAGCTTGTACTATATTATTTGACGTTTTGTAATTTCATGGAGCGATTTTAAATATTTTCTAGATAATCGACAATTGGGAGTATAAATTTTGAATTAATTTTTGAATGAATTAAATGAAATAAAAATTTAATTTGACGGCCAACTCTTTATGAATACGTTTTGATATAATACTGTTGACATACTTTAATGTCTACTCGAAAATAACCAGTAATGATTCTTTCAAATAAGTTGAATTAAAATTTCGGGTTATACAGTTACTAGTTATGTGTGTGTTTGCATTGAGAGTTTTTAAAAAATTTTGACTCAATGGTCGTGCAACTACAGATCCTGTGCAATAATATTTTGCTGGAAATATTAAGTTTTAAACAAATACTTTATTGTACTTTTGGTCACGAAATCGCTAACATATTTAAAAAAAAGATATTTTTGCCTATATATCCTTACAAAAATAATTTTAAAAAACTGTTTTAGGAAAAATATTTTTTTACTACAAACCTAATAAATTCCAAAATCTAAACAACTGAAATTTTTATTCAAAACTATCGCTTGTGCACATACTTAATCAAAATTACTAATTGTATTACTTGCCAAAAAATCAAATCGGATAGTAAAATAAGTAAATGTTATATTTCAGTTATTTCATTGATCACTAACTAGTAATTATAATAAATTTAAAGAAATTACTGCATCTATTAATAACGCTTGCATGAATAACTTAAATGAGCAAAGGGGAACTATATGGGAACGTGAACAAAAATAATGAAGTTTCATGAACCTATTGAATGAGTCATCTTTTTCTCATTTTCATCTTCATACGGTAGTTGTCGCCATAGAATATTATGTAGATGTAATGACGTTACTTAGATTTACATACGTATTCATACGAATGCTATTCATTTTAAAGACTAAAGAGTGTGGCAGCTCGAAAAAATTCTCTATTTGTGGATATTATTGAGTATTTACTCTTATCTCTTTCAATTTGCGACTTGAAAATAGTACTACATGCAGCTTACAATAAACTGACATATATTATAAATGTTTATAAAATTTCCAAGTTTGCAGTCTATTAAGATTATACATAGTAGATCTATATTATATATTATATATATCCTTACTATATATTATACAATCGCGGTCGTTAATTTAAGTATGTTTTTAATATTACTGGAAAATAGCCGTTTGTAAACTAAACTGTTTATTAATTCTAAATTTAGAAATCAGTTGATAATGTCATTTGTAAATGTAAAATTAGTGGTCAATAAAAAATGATATTAATGAAATTAGCGAAATTGAAATTTTACCAAATATAAATTAAATCATTTATAAAATAGCGAAAAACAAAAATCTGTGGATACTTGAATTTAGCCAATTCTTTCGGCTGAAACTTATAAAATTAGCTGATTGTGAACTTTACAAATTGTAAAATTAGCGGTTTTTTAATTTTTTATAACTTTTGAATAGGTCCGTCAAATCTGCTCTAATTTTCAGAAAAACTAAATTTATGAGAGTCTTTTTAGATGCCTCAAATCGTTTTTTGATCCGTCAATCCGTTAAAGAATTACGAGAGACTTAGAAAGGACTAATTTTACATTTCACAAAGTTTACAATCGGCTAATTTTATAAGTTTTTACAGTAAGAATTGGCTGAATTCACGTAGCTACAGATTTTTGTTTTTCGCTATTTTATAAATGATTTAATTTATATTTGGTAAAATTTCAATTTCGCTAATTTCATTAATATCATTTTTTATTGACCACTAATTTTACATTTACAAATGACATTATCAACTGATTTCTAAATTTAGAATTAATAAACAGTTTAGTTTACAAACGGCTATTTTCCAGTAATATTAAAAACATACTTAAATTAACGACCGCGATTGTATAATATATAGTAAGGATATATATAATATATAATATAGATCTACTATGTATAATCTTAATAGACTGCAAACTTGGAAATTTTATAAACATTTATAATATATGTCAGTTTATTGTAAGCTGCATGTAGTACTATTTTCAAGTCGCAAATTGAAAGAGATAAGAGTAAATACTCAATAATATCCACAAATAGAGAATTTTTTCGAGCTGCCACACTCTTTAGTCTTTAAAATGAATAGCATTCGTATGAATACGTATGTAAATCTAAGTAACGTCATTACATCTACATAATATTCTATGGCGACAACTACCGTATGAAGATGAAAATGAGAAAAAGATGACTCATTCAATAGGTTCATGAAACTTCATTATTTTTGTTCACGTTCCCATATAGTTCCCCTTTGCTCATTTAAGTTATTCATGCAAGCGTTATTAATAGATGCAGTAATTTCTTTAAATTTATTATAATTACTAGTTAGTGATCAATGAAATAACTGAAATATAACATTTACTTATTTTACTATCCGATTTGATTTTTTGGCAAGTAATACAATTAGTAATTTTGATTAAGTATGTGCACAAGCGATAGTTTTGAATAAAAATTTCAGTTGTTTAGATTTTGGAATTTATTAGGTTTGTAGTAAAAAAATATTTTTCCTAAAACAGTTTTTTAAAATTATTTTTGTAAGGATATATAGGCAAAAATATCTTTTTTTTAAATATGTTAGCGATTTCGTGACCAAAAGTACAATAAAGTATTTGTTTAAAACTTAATATTTCCAGCAAAATATTATTGCACAGGATCTGTAGTTGCACGACCATTGAGTCAAAATTTTTTAAAAACTCTCAATGCAAACACACACATAACTAGTAACTGTATAACCCGAAATTTTAATTCAACTTATTTGAAAGAATCATTACTGGTTATTTTCGAGTAGACATTAAAGTATGTCAACAGTATTATATCAAAACGTATTCATAAAGAGTTGGCCGTCAAATTAAATTTTTATTTCATTTAATTCATTCAAAAATTAATTCAAAATTTATACTCCCAGTTGTCGATTATCTAGAAAATATTTAAAATCGCTCCATGAAATTACAAAACGTCAAATAATATAGTACAAGCTCGATTATCGGAAGCCAGATTAAAAACAAATGGTCTAAGTTATAGAACATTTTCAATCTTTAAGTGGGATGTTACGAACATGTCTAAAAATAACACAAAATAATTGGATCAAAGTAACAACTCAAGATTAAATTAATAAAAATACATCGTGCGAAAGAATTCACATAATAAAAATTTAGCATATTGCATTTCTTTTCTAAAAATGAACACCGGTATTATTTTAACATAAACTATAAACGATTATATTTTTTTAAATAAATAGAGGTATCAAATGAATGATATGTTTCAACGTAAACTTTTTGATAATAAAACACACAACGATATTTACTTAATTATATACCATGAAAGACTACTCAGTTACATATTATAATGTAAAATTATTTTTATCTCTGCTACAAGCTACAACATGAAAAAATCAATGACAAGCATTAACTGATGAAGGTATATAATGTATACTGGGAATTTTTATAATTAATTATTTTTTGTATATAAGCTATTTTGATTTTACACGAAAACTAAAAGTTTGTATTATTTAACAACAATAAATTAAAATTTTAATACGTCTTCAAAAATTAGCAAGTGATGAAATTTTTTGTACAGTACTAAACAGAAAAAAAAATTAACAAATCAAGCGAAAAATTCTTAAACTAAGAAAATAATTTTGAAGAGTTTCATTGTCTCGGATCAAGACAAAAAATTCTTGAATCAAGTAAAATTTACTTAAACCAGGAAGAATTTTTTAGTTTAAAAATCTTTTTATTCAAATCAAGAAGATGAAATTCTTCAAAATTATTTACTTGATTCAAGTAAATTTTTTTTTCTGTGTAGTTTTTACGATTATTAACATACTTAAGGTAAAAAAAAAAAAAAAAAAAAAAAAAAAAAAAAAAAAAAAAAAAACAATTTCTATTAACTTCAAATTTAATCTCGAATATCTTTTAACGAAGTAAATTTAAAAAAAATTTATAAGGACCTCTTTGTAGAGCATTTAATTCCCTACAAAAATTTTTGCTGATCTCGTTAGTCTGAAAAGCAGTTAACGTTACAAAATTTCAAAGGTTAAAAATTTCTCCATGTTAATTAAATAGGAAATGAGGAACCTCTTAATATTAATATTAAGAGCTGTCTTTGTGATGGAGTCATTTTTTAGATTTCCTGAACAATATTTTTTTGGGAAAAAAAAAATTACTCCAATTTTTATCATACAGCCTATTGTGTACAACATTTCCCCTAATACTTATATAGCTTTTATCTATAAAACATGAATAATAATTTCCATGTTTGAACAATAATATTAGTAAACCATCTGATAAGATCGTATTACATAATCGATGTACATAAAAGTACTAAAATAATTCAATGTCAAGCTCCGTGAATTGAAAAAAATCATTATTGAATATTGTTTTTTCGATAATTCGAGCGTAAAAAAATGGTATTAAACGATGGCACACAGCGTAGTGGACCGTCATGATGCACACGATGCTCTAAAAATAGTGCTCGCCATAACCGTACATTTTATAGTATTATATATGCAATGTAGACTCACAACTAGGGCGTCTGTTTAATACTTTTTATATAGATGTAGGTACACCTATACATATGGATATGTGTCAATAACATAAACGCGGTAAACCATCAGAAAGATAGGTCAGATAATTAGAACAAAACTAAATTATTCTTGTTGATAAAAAAAAAAAAAAGAGTAAAAAAAAAGATCGAAACGGTATACTAGTGGTAACACGACCATGTTATTATCACCACTACTATACACATGAATAATTACACAGTAGACTGTAGACAATAATCAGAGTAACAATTACAATTATATTCACATGTAGTGTCTACTATTGTTCATGGAAGTTGATTCTCAAATGAAATATGTCAGGGATGGTAATTCGTGAAAGCTTTTATTTACAATCGTGCAATAAACCATCATATCAGAGGACGCTTCAAGTGCTGGTATTGTACATATTTTCAACGAATGTAACAAATACATTTAATGTAACATTGTATACAAATACACATGTATACATACGTACACATGTGTAAAAGTAATAATGCTGTAGGTTTGTATGTTAGTACAGGCGCATAAACGATACGATGCGTCGGCTCAGTCGGTTCAGTTCGGCAACATACGTCTCCCACTTTTGTTGTACACCAACCACAAGTCTCAACAGTCTAGTTTCAACTTTGCTTGGATACGAGTGGACTAACGTGCGCTGATACAATTAATAATTCATTTAACTTTGTTTTCAATTTACAATTATTATTTTAAATTAATATCTTATCAAAAAAAAAAAAATATCTGTGATAAATTAAAAGTGAGTGATATAATCATAAATTATTTCGTGATATTTGTAATATTGATTGTTTTTATTGATCATCAAACATAAAGTCTTTTAAGTATTGTAATTGTATTCCCGATAATCCAGATAACACTTATTGGTCATTTATTTAAAAAAAAAATTCAATTATGAAGATGAACAGAAGAAAATTTTTAAAATCGTGACGTTCTCATACCTTATTTATTATTATATATATATATATATATTTTTTTTTTTGGAGTACGTATACTCGCTTTGGACGCGGTGTCCTTGGTGTTTTGTGCAAGAGAACTCGCCTCTAAGTTGATGTTTCGAGTTTTCGTTCTTATTTTGTAAAGAGTATTGTATTCACATGTACAAAAGAAAATTTACTTGTATAAAGTTATATATTACAAAAGAAATTGAGAGACTTTTTTTTTCTTCACGAGGTTGACAATTGTATTTGAATACATTCCTTTGAAATCGGAGTAGTATCATAAGACGTACACACATATTTATATTTAAAGAGTGAATTTCTTGTATTGAGTTCAAAGACTATATCTATTCACATTTGTATCATATCAAATAATAAATGGTATTGCTCTGTCGTCGTGCAGTCTCGACGAGTTTTAGTATTTCCGCAATACGAGAAATAATATTAAAGTATAAAATTTATTTTATCAATGAGCTCTAAAAATGATACGGATACGGATAAGATATTGGCATCCCTTTAAACACATGGAGCCGAGGAGGTTTGCACCTGTTTTACTGCCGCATGTTCACAGTCCAGGTGGTAAACAGTAAAAAAGATCTGAAAAAAAGAAAAAAAACTAACATAAAAAGAGGGAAAGAGACCCCGCTGGTTCATGTGCGTTTCCGTTCAGCTCTCTTACACTTACTTACTCCAATAATATATGTACTTATATATACTAATTTAAAGCGTTGGCTATATGCTATATCACACAAACAAATGATATAGCTTAGATAAATTCGTAAAGGACTGATGAGTAAAAAAAAGGCAACGCCCACTACACCATATGAGTTGATTTATTTAAACGAACTGGACAGAGCACAGAGCGGTCACATTATTTACCGGATGTCGTTTTACACTGACTGAAAACGCTACCACTCTATGCTGATGATATATCAATTAATGTTTCGTCGAATAGCCTTGAGAAAAAAGTAAATAATAGAAGATTTTAAGTGTTACTACATGTGTATGTTTAATATCGTTACCATAACGCTGCTAATCAGTTATCACTGTATTTATATATGTTATATTATAAATGCTACAAATTATCTATCACTATGACATTTTAAAATTCTGACATGACATTTGAAGCATCGTTTGATTAGAGAAGAAAATTATATAGATAAAGAAAAGATATAAAATTATAGGTGTTTATTTAAATTTTATTTTTGTAAATAAACGATAATATTTTTTCTTTGAATCTCCTTTTTTTTTTTTGATCGTCTTCCGCGCTACACGTGCACGAAAGGACATGGTACTTAAACTTCTGAAAAGACTTACCGGAAGCACAAGCAGGTAGTAGACTACTACTACGTCCGGTATTTGGTTTCGGATGACAACCAACAAAAGGAGCTTCCGTTTTCTGTTTTCCCTGTTTATAAAATATTGAAAATTATGAATATTGAATTACCTAAAATAATAATTGATAAAGTGACTATTTGAGTGTTTTATTTTATATTGCTAAATATTGTGCAATCATAAATTGGAAGTACGTAAAAACAATATGAATCCCGCGGTAACTAATGAAGCGACATCACCGGGGGGTCGACGACTCTCACGTAGTTTTCACTCTTGTCTTCGAGGTGCTGATACAGACGAACCAGAATCAGGTATATCATAAATTGTCAATTATTTTATTGAAATCTAACTATTGCATTGATCCTTGTATCGGAATTCAGTTAAAGTTCAGAGTAGAATGAGAAAAAAAAAGGGATTTCTGTTCCTTTATTCGTAAATAACTTTTTAGTGAAAAGAGATAGATCATTTGTAGAAAATTTTAGCCAAGGGATTAATTTACTTTTCGCGCTAAAAAAAATGCGCTTTTTTTTTTTAATTTTTTAATTTTTAAGTGTCTATGATAGATATTGATATAAAAGTTGGAGGGCTTGATGAATAGATTCTCGAAATAAAAGAAAAAAATTTTTTTTATTTTAAACATTTTCGATACACAAAAATGTTAGTCACGGGTAACTTTTAAAAAAGTAGGCAGGTGAGTTGCGTAAGCCATATTTTTGAAACGTACCATCAGAAATAAAGAAATTAATTATTAGACGAAGTACAAGTAGTAGCATTAGACGAAGTACAATAGTATAAGTTCGTTTGGAATGATCTCTATTAACCTTTAAAGATAATTAGTGAAATGCCGGATTTTTTCGGAAAAAAAAAAAAAAAAATGATTTTTCATTAATTTTCGTATAATAAATATATATAGTATATAAAATTAAAATTTTGAGACAATCGTAGTTCCGGATAAACTCATACATATTAGGGATATGTGATCAAAATTTCAAAACGTTTTTTTTTTTTTTTTTCTTTAAATAAATTGTGCTCAGGTATAGAAAATTACATACATTCTAAACACTCAGGTCATTCTAAAATTTTGAGATTATATTTATAAAAATATTAATTTTCAAAAAATTAAAAAAAAATCAATTTTTCGAAAGTGGAAAAGTAGACCAGTAAGAATAAAATTATTATTTCAATGAAGTTACCTTCAGTTTTGAGTAAAAAAAACGATTGACTGTGTGTAAATGTTTGGTAAATTTATTGTCTTAAGGTAACTGCATAAATTTAGATATTATCTTAATACGGAGATTGAATATACACAGAAAAAAAGGCTCACTGGAGCCAAGAAAATATTTTTCTTCCTAATTACTTTCTTGAGCGAAAAAAACATTTTTTTTTGACCCAAGAATTTCCACTTATTCCAATAAAATTGATTCTCTTGCTTTAAGAAATACGTATCTTGATCCAAGAAAATTTATTTAAGTCAACAAAATCTTCTTGTTTTGAGAAAATTCAGCCTCTTGCTCCAAAAAAATTTAGTTCTCGATAGAAGTAAATTTTCTTGTCTTAAAAAAATTTCTCTCTTGCTCCAAAAAATTAAATATCTCGATAGAAGTAAATTTTCATTAATATTTTTATTGATTAACATGTCAAACGGGAAGATCAAATAATATTCAATCATTTGTTTTTTCATTCAATATGTATAATTGCACGTTAAAATAATATAAAATGTGTATCAAATATTCAAGAGAAAAATTTTCTCAAGGTGAGAAAATTTTTTTCTCAATTGAAGTAGGTGGCGTTGCTTTCCTAAAGTATCGAAAAATCTTGATCAAATATAAAAATTTATTGTGTCAAGTATTTATGTTCATTTAAATTGAGAAAAAATTACTTCCACCTAGAATAGAATTTAAAGAAAAATTTTTACTTCGGCCAACACAACTTCGGTCTTCCTTCAGGCATCCGAAAATTTTCTTAAGCCAAGAATTTTGTTCTTTAGTCAAGAAATTTTTCTTTCTGTGTATTATTTGTATCGAATCTTGATTAAAATTCGTAAACTTATTACATTCTTTAAATAATTATCGTTGATAATTTAAAAAAAATTGCAGATAGTTACTTGTGTAATTAATTTAGAAATTTTATTAAATATATATAAGAAACGAACAAACGTTTTTTTTTTTAATGTCTAAACTGAAAAAGTTATCAAAGAAATTGAATAATCCAAATTCATACAGCGAGATGTATCATATTTTAGTGAAAATTTTAGCTTCTAGTAATATCAAGTTTTTATTTTAAATTAATTGCTTTTGAATCACATTTATTCAAGTAAAATATCACAATTTCGTTTTTAATTGACTAATTTATTATTAAATTTAATAAAATTTCGATGATGGTTATAGAGATGACCATGTACAAAGGTGAAAAAAATTTTTTTTCGTATATATAATATAAACTTATAAGGCATTTCAATGAAATTAAAATCAATTAACGGTAAATGCTGCTATAAAGTTAAAAAAAATTGTTTTATTGAGAAACCTTAACGAATTTTCATGTAAGCCCGGAGAAGCGAATCATCAACCGTTTAGTACTTCAAATAAAAAGTAATCGTTTTTTCACCAAAATCGCGCTTCAACTTATATTCTTTGCTACTCACATTAAGGTTTGAAGAGGGGTTTACAATAATAAGCAATAAGTTGTATTGTACATTTTTCTTCATTAGCAAATGATTATTTCACCTATTTATAATTTTAACTTCACGTCTATAATTATTACAATTCATTTTTTGCAATAACTATATATATACATATAAGTTATGAAAGTAATTACACATACGCGTCAGAAATTGAATAAATATTCCAAACAGGTTCCGCGCCTACAATGCAATCACCCGCGATGATACAGATGAGGGCGTTTAGTACAAACGCAATTTTATGATAACAATACTTTTTGTTGAAGTATTTCAAAAAATTAAAAAAAAAATTCGAGTTTTTAAACGCTGACAGTAATGTGATAATAATATAAATTGTAGTACCCTATAATATTTATGACTATGAAGTCGCGCTTTGATGATTACACCTTGCGTGGGGGATTGTCAGAAACATATGAGGGCGAAATATATACATTTATTCATTTAACTACTGTGGCACGCAGTCAAGTACCGCATACGCATACACTGTGACTACATAATGTAATAATATTATATGGGAATGGCATTAATATTTACTCATATCATTTATACAACCTCCACTTGACGCCGAGTTTTACGCAGTCCATTACTGACATGCGGTCTGACTATTCACTCTATATTTATGTTTATTTTTATATTTTTATACATTTACTAGTCTAAAAATTTACTAATTTACCAGCACTGTCAATAAATAGTGATTTACATAAGTGACATATCACGTATTTAATTTTGCCAGCTCTAATTGAAATTTACAACTTGAATATGAAAAACAAATATATCAAACATACTTCGCATAGTAAAAGTCGTAAGTTATTGATCTAATAAATATTATAAATTAATAACAATAATAATAACAGTAATATATTATAAAATTATTAACAGTATTTTATGACGAGATTGTCAACAGCTTTGACAACCAAATAAGTATATACTTCAATCCGTTATGTGTCGGTACTTATATTTTTTAATGGTCTGCACGTAAATAGTAACCATTAAGTAGTTTAAAGCGGCGTTAATATATTATTTCATCTTAATTTTATAAATGATAGTGGTTGATTGATGACAAAACAACTAATTACCTCAACTAACAATTCTAATTTATAATTATTAAAATACTGTAAAAATGATGTAGTAAAGTAGATAACTTATTACCTAAGAAATGTTTACAACATTTTTTGAATGCACTTCATTAATTTTAATAGCAATAAATTTCTCCTAATTTATTAGAATATTGTAATCGAATTTAATTTATACACCTATTATTGCAATGAATTTATTACAGATATTACCATATAGAAACTAGCCATAAATTGAATTTAATTAGGTTAAAATTTCATAATTTTTTTTTTTAATATGTATCAAACTATAAAGTATAGATTTATTTATTTTTGACATGTTAGATAAGGGTTGGTACATAAAATAATATCTTTGTCAGAAATGTTTGATGGTCCCGTACAAAGTTAACTCAAAGACTTAACTCAAAGTAGAGGGGAATTGGAGCGCGTGTTCTCAGTTATGGTCACCGAACCCATTAAATTTATACGTTGACATCGCAAAAAAATATTGTACTTTTTACACGAGAAACGTGTTCGCTTAAATCAAACTCTTGTACCATTTGGTGCATTTCCTTGTACCAAGCGAATTATAAAATTTTTTTTTCTACATCAAACATAATTAAACGTTCAAATTGTAATTATGGTTTTTTTTTGTCTGTTTCAGGTAAGCTAAAAACTAAATCACTGCCTCGAAATTACTCTCAATCCTCTCAATATAACGTGAGTTGTAAAAATTTGCGAGGTAAGCTCATTGCAGTTTCAATTAATCATACAAATATTTCATTATAATTATAATTTTCACTTTCTGTACTAAAGACACCCACCAAGACCTTTATTGTATCTTAAACTTATACTTATAAGCATACAGCACCCCACGCATCGGAATAAACAGTATATACATGTTCATAGGACAAACATATGTCTTATATAGTGACGCACAGTACGATTTTAATGAGAAAGGCTATGACTTTATAATTCACCATTGTTTATCCCATAGAACAACTCAGTTATAGAAAACGAGGGAAAATTTCAAGCCGGATATGAAAAAATAAAACAATAATTAGTTTTCACGTATAAATATGTTATTTCTTTTGGAACGTGTGAATTATTTTATTGAGCTAAATTTTATCTTTGAATTTTACTTTTTAATATTTTATCGACTGGAGTTCTTTTGTACCAACTGTTACTGCCTGGATGGTCGGTAACATAGGTGCTTATAATGATTTAATGTTATCGACTATCAGTAATCATAGTTTTAAACTTTCCAACAAACCCGGCTTGATGTAAAGTGACCATCGAAATTAGATGCTAAGATCAATGCAAAAGATTGTAATCAGTTGGTAGCGTTAGTTTATATGACCTCAACTGTCAATTTAAAAGTACCTTTCTTATATCTATTGATCAAGTTTATTTACCAGCAAGATGATAGTAACTTTCTCTAGCAACTTACTTTCAAATTACGGCCGTAGTTTTCCCAGGTAATTAGTTTATCAGCAACAAATTGCACATAAATATGTTTTCAGCTGTAATATTGATATTTTTTTCTAAAAAAAAAATCCAAATTTTTGTGGCAAGAAAATTTTTACTTTTATCAAGATAATTTTGGTCTGTCTTGATTCAGAAGCTCAATTAACGTTTTGTTAAGTTTTCTTCAACTGAAATTGAAGTTATTATCAACAATATTGATTAAACTTGATTGCACACTGAAGTTAATTTACTGCCAATCAAAAGTCAAAAAGTTAGCAAAGTTCTCACTAATTTTTGACTTCAATAAATTAGAATTCAAAAAGTATTTTTAACATTTCAACCTTTTGCATGCAATTTGGAATCAAATTTCGGTAGATAAAAATCAACTACTCTTTCCGTCAGTTTGACTATCTGAATTGTATCTTGAATAAAAATTCCAAGTAATCGTAAGACAAGAATTTGACATTAACTGAACGTCAAACTAATCATAACTACTGAACTATAACTTTGTGAAGAGAAAGTCTGTTATCAGGGAACAAACTAATTATTTTTCCAATGAAGACATTTTTCTCTTTTTTTTTTTTTTTTTTTTTTTTTTTTTTTTTTTTTTTTTTAATTAACATCTCGTAGAGGCTGAAATGATTAATTATGTAGTCAGAAAGATAGAAAGAAATTATAAAATAAAACGAAACTTAAATTAATTACTTTTTAACAAATTATCATGCACTGCACATTTGGATAGATAGAATGCAGTCATGTTTAAAACATCAAAAATATTGATTGATTAAATAAAAAAAATATTCTGTGAACGTACGAACACTTCCATTAATGGAGCCTCTTTAGCTCCCTAAGAAGGTGGTGGAACCATCATATAAGGTTTGTCCCTTACTTATCTTGAATGCATAAGATCATTGACCGTCTAAACCATTGTTTTTATTTAATACGTGACCAAATATGAATTGATATAATTAATTTGATTGAAATAATAAAACAATTAACGCAATATGATTGTCGACCATTAGAGAAAAATATAGAGTACAATAATTCAACAGTAAACTAATCGAGTGTTCTTTCCCACGTATTTTCGTTGCAAGAGGTGAGAACCAAGAGAAATACGACCTCGTAAGAAATTCCCTTCTCCAACGGCTTTCTACTTGAAACTATAAAATAAAACAAATAAGTAAATAAATAAAAATAACTGCAAACAAAACATTTATCGTACTTTAACACGATAATCTATTGTTGAGCTATACTACTTGATTATTTGTTATCATGCAAGAATTATTATTTTTTCTCAATTCTTTCCGGATAAATTTCTTTAATCAGCTTGTCTTGAAGTCTTTTAAAACTTAAAATCTTGCACGAATTAAACATCTTGGAACTCGTTTGGAGCCGAGCATGTCTACTACTCCTTGTCGTGGTTGCACAGTCACGTATTTCTTCCTTTCCTTTTGTACCCTCTTTTAACTCTTTCTCTCTCTCCCTTTATTTAAACCTTTCTCTTTCCTCCTTCTTTTCGTTATTTTTTATTCTTCTCTTTTCTCTCTTAACTTTTTATTTTATCTTTTGCTTGAATTTGCGTCGCGGACAAACATCCGTAGTCTTTTCTTCTCTTTAAACTCTCATTTCTTCAGTCCTTAGTCCATGTCACGAATTCGCTTTTCTTTACTATACTACACAAGTATATTCTTTTATTTAAAACTACTCTCCTCATCCATAATTCAACTATTTTAAAAAAAGATTCTCACGTGTTCATCACTTCTTTCATTCTTCCCTCTTTATTTATTTATTTTTTTTTTCTACTATAGTCTATTACATACTTTAATACCATACACTCCACCCAATCTTAATGTACATAATTATAAATAGAATTGTTTTTATAAACACACATAAAAATTTATTAATAATGTCTGTACAAAAATTTATCCAAAAATATCTTAAAGTATTAATTATTAGAAGAGTTTGTCAGTCAAAAGCTCGACTCCGGAAATATTAGTTGTCGTTAAATAAATCTAACGGGTCGTTATTTCCTGTCTGTATACATATACATCGTAATATATATAATCATCATATGTTGTTACAGCACGTGTGTCAATTGCAGATATACCGATCCGGTTCAGTTAACTTTTTTACTATTTTTTCCTTACATACCTACTGTACTACATACTTCATATTTAACAAAACTAAAATTTTAAGTATAAATACAAACGTAGTAATAGCAATAGGTGTGTCTTGCCTCGTATATCGTGAGAAGACATCCGGATACTTAGAATGGAGCACCTTCAACTTATGCTGCGACACGTCTCAGTGATTCTCATGCCAATATTCTAATGATATTCACAGTGTGAATATTGTTGTATGTTGTGTTTCAGTCTAGACACCGACCGGCAAAAAAACTATTTTTTCTTTAGTTCCATCTTGTTTTTTATTTTTTCTTCACTCTCTTATACCCATAAAACACATACAAATACATATATACATAAATATGAGCCAGTAATCAATTTTGCGTTTCATCCGTATCGCATTTACTTTTTCGTCTTTACTCCAAATCACCCGCTGCTGCCTTTTCTCAAGAAACTGATGTTCTGAATATTTTACTAACATAAATTTTATTTACAAAAAATCAAGCGTAGATCAATTTTTTATTCTTTTAAAATGAACTCGGTGAATTCAATGTGGGGAGTAAATTTATTTAAAAAACGTTCAATTAAATTAATGAAGTCAGTGAATGGAGATAAGCGTAAAAATAAATTTACACAAATATAAGTGAAGGTAATTCATTATTTTGAACAAAACCTTTCATCTTCTACAGAATTTTAAAATAAACGCTTTATTAAATTTCATGAGTGTAAAATTAGTGGACATTAAATTTTTGAAAATTTCTTAATAATTTAAAATTTTAAATTATTTATTAATTTTTAAAAAATCGTCGGATGCCTGCTAATAATTTTTTTGTTTTGTTATTATACATTAAAAAAATTTTTGTATTTATGGTTGTAACACACAGAAAGAAAGGTTCACTTGAGCCAAGAAAATATTTTTCTTCCTAATTGTTTTCTTGAGCGCAGAAAAAAATTTATTTTTACATAAGAAATTTCACTTATTCCAAGAAAATTAATTCTCTTGATATAAGAAATATGTGTCTTGATCCAAGAAAATTTATTTAAGTCAAGAAAATCTTCTTGTTTTAAGAAAATTCAGCCTCTTGCTCCAAAAAATTTAATTTTTGATAGAAGTAAATTGTTATTTATATTTTTATTGATTACCATGTCAAATGGGAAGATCAAATAATATTGAATCATTTTTTTTTTCATTAAATATATATAATTGCACGCTAAAATAATATAAAATGTGTATCAAATATTCAAGAGAAAAATTTTCTTAAGGTGAGAAAATTTTTTCTCAACTGAAGTAGGTGTCACTGCTTCCTTAAAGTATCTAAAAATCTTGATCAAACATAAAAATTTATTGTATCAAGTATTTATGATAATTTGAATTAAGAAAAAATTACTTCCACCAAGAATAAAATTTTTACTTTGGCCAACACAACTTCGGTCTTCCTTTAGGCGCCTGAAAATTTTTTTGAACCAAGAATTTTGTTCTTCAGTCAAGAAATTTTTCTTTCTGTGCATTAACAAAATTTGCGTACGATATAATTTAACTTGCATTATATAAACTTTAATTTATTTAGATTAAAAAAGTTTTAAACATTTTTAAGTCTTTCATTTTAGGAAAAAAATTTATTAAAATCCGCAAAGTAACTGTTTGAATAAACGTAAAAAATACTAATCCTTATATAGCGCCAAAAACGATGTATAATATTTTTCAGCGTGCCCGTATAAATGTAAATGTCATCAATAAAAGCTCAAGAGTCAGCGAAGCACATGTGTTGTCGCGAAACGACAAAGAGGCATGATTCTTGATAATCTCTCCGTTTGTATTGAATCAACTAAACTCTCCTGAATACATATATTTAATTTAGTTTATACGGGTGGTATATGTTAAAAGGAAGTTTAGATGAATATAGCGTACTATAAATGCACTCCAAAGCAAAAGTAAGTATCAATGCCACGCGGAGACTAACATAGTTTCGAAAAATAACCGTGTAGCGGCGCTGAGTGTTGTGTGAGTAAAGAGATATGTGCCGATGGTATTTGAGAGGAGTTGAATATACGATAGTCGTGCGTTCGTCCAGCTTGGCGAACGACAGTCGAACGGTTTATTCCCTTTTCTCCAACTCAAATACATTCACCATGACATTCTATCGTGTACTGAGTACTAAATACCTCAATATTTAATCTGATTGACCGTTTAATGTATTTGACTCCAATTTATTATTTATCTTTTAAATTACTAGTGAAGAAAAGTGCAACACGTGCCTGATTATTACTATTATTATCATCATCTAATTCAAATTCTTCAATTGTGTAATTGTCATTGTTATTTATAAAATTTTTAATAAATTAACAGTAAATTATTCAAAAGAAGAAATAAAATTATTTCTTCTCTAAAAAAAAAAACTATTTAAAGGCGTGATATGTCTGTATGTTTATTATAGAAAGTTATTATCCTTGAATAATAATTAAAAGTGATTAGTATTTGATTATAAACAATGAAAATAATTTAAAAATAACTATGGACTGAGGACTTGACGTTTTTGTTGAATGACGTCACAAACCTAAGGTAGAAAAAGTAATAGAGAATTGAGTCATCAGTAGGGCGTTGAATAAGCCCTAACGCTGCTGAGTAAGAAAAAGGACACTCAAGAGGGTGATAATCTTAATGATGATGGTTTAGATAAATTTTTTTAAAGTAGCATTTGTATTGCTGGTATTTACTTACTAAACTTTAAGGAAATTAGAAAGTCACAATGATTGGAAACGATAACAAGGAAAGGGACAAGGATGATTTACCAAAACGTAGGTCAACATTTTACGTATCTCTGGAAAATGATACCCGGCATTGTCATCCTAAAATAACAAAATGTTTATCTCAAGATGCTGATAAGTATGCGTGCAATACATTTCCAATAAGTGGAACTAAAAATGCTCCGATATTGAGCCGGACCTTTAGTAATAAAGATGGGCTGAACAAAAGGTCAGAAACAAGTACCAGTATTGTTGGTATGAATACTGATACTGAAACTGGTAGTGGTACTGGTACACGAGGTAAAGTACAGAGTCTTACACGGATGTTTGAAACACCGCAGATTGTGGTGGAATCGATTGAAGATACAACTCAAAGAAAGAAGGTCGAGAGGACACGTTCGTTCAAGACTATAGAGAGGTTTCAAAATCGTTTTGTTGGTAGAAGAGACACGGATAAAAAAAATATCCGGCTGAACAACACAATAGGGTGCTTGGAAATTAATCGTGAGGATCAATCTAATGAAACTGAACGACGGAGCAAAAGGAAAGACGAAGCTAGAACTAAAATTTTAAGAATTCAAGGGCCAAATCGTATTAATAATAACAATAATAATAATAATAATAATAGTAATAATAATAATGACAATAATAATAACAGTAAAATAAAAATAAAAAATAGCAATGAAAATAATAATTCATTGAGTAATTTACTAATTCGTCGAACTCACAGTACCAAAGTTGTTCGAAGTGCGAGTGCACATGTTAAATCATCAAGTGTTTCTAGGCATGTGTCTGTTGATTGTCCGGGTAATTCCTCAATTGATAAAAATAAATTTCGTTGCAATGATTCAGATAATGAGTGTGAAAATAATTTTTACGAGGATGCTGATGAATCAGTATTCGAAGAAACAGAGGCTGTTCATTCAGGTAATTTTTGAATATGAATAATGAGCTTGTGGCTATATATATATATATATATATACTGTATATGCTCCATACCCTACACTATAGATAATATTATTATAAGTTATAAGTAATGATGGGAAGCTGTAAAAGATGCGGTGAAAAAGAAGGTTTGATGTATTATATTGGATGAACCGGTCGGTGTGCATTAAGAAAAACAAGTCGGGACTTGCTACAAGAGTCGAGCACAACGGTTCAACTGATCAACCGACTACACTAGGGCTATACCATCACCAACCATCACATCAAGAGATTTTATTTCTTGGGACCCTTGGATGTATGAAACTTGAGTTGAGTTCATTTTCTGGGAGGCCTACTTGTACCGGGCTTTCAACTCGTTCTCTTCCAATTCCATCTCTCTATATCTTCTTACTCATTTTTTTTTCACTAACTTTTTTTTTTATAAGATATACGTTTGAATCAATGGGGCCACCTGCTTGGAGACATTTTGGCGACACATCTACTCTCGACTATTAAATAAAATTTATTTATTTTTTATTATTAAAACAATAAATTAGATTTTTTTAATCACTATCCATTAAAACGTTAACTCTTAAATTAAACTTTTATTAAATTAAAAAAAATAATCAAGTCTTTGTTAATCGCTATGTACGAATGATGTAAGAATAAAATGTCAAAAGTATTTTATTACTCGTGATAACAAACTTACAATACCACTGTGGTGTATATAAAGAGTTTATGCGTGCAAAAAAAAAATATATATACAATAAATTGATGCGTATCAAGATTTAAATGTGCTAGTACTAGTAGCATCCACTTTTGACATTGATAAAGGATCCGGATTGTAAGTGTAATTGTCAGTGAACCTTTTAAATAATCCTTTTATATAAATTCGTCAGAATTGCCCGTATTAAATTGAAATGACCTCGCTCGAGTTTAGTATACAATAATTTAACCTCAAGATAAAGCTGTTAGCACATGTCCTAAACCTCATAAATCTTTTAATAAACCGTTTTCATTTTTCTTCCCCGTCAGTTTATGGTTTTTTTCATGAATTGGGATAAACGATTTCCGCTGGTACAATGAATTACATTCCAAATAAAGAAAAAAAAAACATTGCTTACTTTCAGGGATCAAAGAAATGCGCTTTATAAATGTTTTCATTATTTTATAATTCTTTTTTGTATTATCGCTCTGATTTATTTTATATTCATTCCGTTTTTCACAATCAATCACATATGATTCAACAAATATAATATATTAACATTTATAACGGTCATTGATATCGAATAGTATTGAATAAGATAAAAGATATTTAAAAATAAAAAAAAAATGAGTGCAACAATGAAGACAAAATGTTAAATAATTCTTAGCATGATTAATCAATTGATTAACTCTGTATTTATGTATTCCTGACCAGCATAACAAGAGCATGAGATCAGTATCACGATCTCTGAGCAGTCGAGTAAAATAAAGTAGAATGTTGTATACATTCGCTTGTAATCAGTATACATATATACGGCTGAAGTTATGAAAGGTTTTGCTTTCACAACTTGACCAATTGCTTAATTACCGGTTGAGTAGTTTATAAGCGTCGCACAATAAGGCACAAGCTATATTGATTGTTTTGGCCTCGAGTAACTTTTTTTTTTTTTTTTTAACTTTTTGTCAGTATGAAAACAATAATTTGCTTGAAATAATTTCTTTTTGTTTGTCTTATTTTTTACGGCGATAACTTATGTTTTTTTTTCATGACCACTTTACTTTTTTTTCTCATTCCCGTTTATAGACGCCTTTCTCTTATAAACACTCGGCTATTAGAATCTCGGATAAAATAACTCCCCTCTCGGTTGTGGCCGGTAAAAAAAGGGTTCACTGGCATTCGACCCTTGCAGTACTATTATACTATTACAATACACGTTACCTTAATCCGCAAAAATTTAGTCTTTGTCAAGATACAGACTGTGACCCTTTAAAAGCTAGTTATTTGTGCAGGACACACTGTAGATTTATATCCCATATATATTAGCAACATATAAAAGCCTATCAGTCCCCCAAGAATCATCACCCCACTATCATCCCATTCTAAGACCTGACTTTTTTTATTTTTAATCTTTCAATATTTATATTCAATGAAATATATTATTATCCTTTCCATTATTTGCTTATGGATATTTCGTTAATCTCTAGATTTTTTTTAATAAATCTCTTGTCTATACATACTACCAGCATGGTTAAAAATATCATCAAAAGTCATAAACAAACTGTTAGATATTTTGTATCTCACGTTTTAAAAATGATTTACTAATGAAAATTTTATGCATATTCTAAAAATGATTGACGATTTATTACAATTTGAAAATTTCAGAATTTATTGGTAATTTTAAAATAAGCTATGAATTTTAGTACCTCTTTATTAGATTTCAGATCTATCCAATTTCAGCTTCTGATATGTCAGAATAAAATTTCAAAAGTTATATGTTTCTTATGAAATATAATATGAGTTTAAAATTGATAAAAATCTTCAATTTCATAAAATTTTTCCAATTTTTATAAACTCAAGAATTAATATCTGTCGATTTAGAGTTGATCTCTGTCTTCAAAAATGTGTAACATACACAAAAAAACTCTTTCAGTAAGATAATACCTAAACCAATTCAATTGATTCAAAAATTTTTCTTCTGAATTCAAGACAAAGAAATCCTTAAAAATGATTTTCTTGATTCAAAATTTCTTCATTTGAATCTTTAATTTTTTTGAATTAGTGTGATGGAAAATATTTCGGGGCCAAAATAGAATATTTTGAAAATTTAGTTAACAATATATTTTTCACCCGGTCGTAAACTAGTATCAATTTTAAGTAGGAAGTTACATTAAGAAAAAAAAGAAATACTCCATCAAAGGATATGATATATGATTTACGAGATTTATTATTTTTCTCTTAATGTATATTATTATATTATATCATTATAATACTATAATCTTAGGTTTTTATTTGCGGATGCTGCAAATAATTCTTATAATGGTTGCCCCGGTTACATGAGTCACTTTTGCAAACGTATATGTAGCGTACCACTGAATGCATTTATACATGCAATCTTGGTTATTCGCTTATATACCCGAGTAGTTTCTCATCAGCGTCATACAAGTTCGGTTACCACGTTGTGGGGATTAATGACCCCTTCTATTTCATTTCTTTCTTGCTAAATCTCTGTATCTAGGTATAAGTTTTACTTCTCGCAATATTACAACCTTTCTTAAATCAATAATATAAATGCTTTGCACGCCAAATGCTAATGCTTAATAAATTTAGATCTCATAGCGTTTACAGGAATAATAAATAAATATACTTTACACGTATAGGAACTTGTTTATTTACATTGGGTATATAAAGGTTCATAAAAATATGCGCAGTGTAAAGTGTAACATAAAGCAAGCATATATATATATATATGTAGAAGCGTACGTGTATGTGACTTTCGTTGAAATATTAAAATAGGCTAGGCGCCGTACGAGAAAGTGGATCGATTTAACTTTAGCGGGGAGTTGAGATGAATCGGGTGTACGCTAGAATTCCTACTTGTAATGTATGTTATGCTTTTAATGTTTAAAACTACTTTGCGATTTTGAGACTAGTCTATATGCGAATTGATTTTTGTTTAAGTTAATACTAGATTAAAGTTATAAAGTTTTCAGTTATTTATTTTTAAATTTAACTCTGTAATTCTTAATACACCTTAAGGTCGATTAATTTTTGTTAAAAAATATAGTTCGTGAACAATTTTTTTGGTAACCCACACGGAAAGAAGAAGATGACACTGGATATCATCCCAAATTATACTCAGTGATATCTGTGGTGAAAAAAATTTCAGATAGTAGCTAGAAAAATCTAGATTATACTGCGTGATATCTGGATTATACTCATTGTAGCCTGGAATATTAAATAATATAGAATGAAAAATTTTCTTAATAATTATTAAAGTATGAAAAAAAAAATTTTCATTACTTTCAAATTCTCAATAAAGCCTCAAAATTCGTAATAAATTAATCATCATCTTTATCTCTCAGACTTGAAAAATTCTTCAATTGAAAACAATTTCAAAGTTCAATAAAAAATTTGACTTATAACAAAGTAATTTTTTAACATTATTCAAATTATTACTTAATAAAAATGAAAATTATCAAGTTTATCATGTAATGAAGATTCGGTGGTTTTTAAAATGTACCGATTGATTAATTACGTTCATTCATAAATATTGCTATTAAATTATTTATGTAATTCTATAAAAAAACAGATAAAATTTAAATAATTTCTAGAGTTTCATAAAATATTGTGAAATCGAGCACAGTTTTATAAAATATTACAAAATTCATACCAACTTTGAAAATTTTCACTTTGATAAAAAGTAAATACTGTATTATTTTAGATAAAATATTAAAAGATCTATTCCTAGACAAATTAATTAAAACTTTTACTGAGCATTCGATTCTATTAAAACTAATTAGTAATCAGTTCAAGAATAAGTTAATATATAATTAACAAATTTCGCTATTATTTTTATTGTAATGCAATATCAACTATTCATTATCAGTTGATAATTAAATTTCGCTCTTGCAAAATGTTAGACGTGTTCTGCTCCCGTTTAAAAATATTCAACTGGATTCACTCAAGCTAAATCATTAGTGTATTTCTAGAGAAGTACAATTAGGATATTATAGAAATGATAAAACAATCAAACAATCATAAATTAATTACAAACCATTAATATTACTCATTGAATATTCGTATAAAATATACGGTGCGACTAAATTTTTAATTTATATACAGGGGAAAGCGCATGAGAATTGGTTTGCTCTCATTTCCGTTGGCTTGTGTGCAACGTAGTCTAATAAGTAAAGTCTGAGATCTTGTGCTAATGTCCTGTGTTAGTCCCGGGTATTTTACTTACTAGCTCAATATTAATAATAATAATAATAATAATAATAATTATAATAACTTACAAGTGATATTTGTCCAACGCCTGACATATTTCGCGGTTAGATTGCGGTCGCGTGCTCATACTGGAACGAAAGAAGAGTTGAAGAGGGAATATTAATGCACGCAACTATAATATGTATATTATATTATATGGATAAAGTGTTAAAAGCACTTTGTTATACTTACACATGTACAATATATATATGATATTATTATAGACATACATCAAGTTTAATTCTAGCATCTGCACCACCTGCGTGTATTTCTTTCATGGCCATGGATGGTCATCTCGTTTTCGATAAGTACGCGCACGAGTACTCAAGAAGCATCTGCTGTTATTGTTTAAGTCGCGTGCCCTGAACCGCTCCAATTATCCTCGATTTTCTTTAATATTCCCTGCATATGGTGTATTGCATACCTTTTGATAAAATCTAAATGTACATTCGATCATACTCGGTTCTATTTCGAAACAAAGACTGTAGCGAAAAAAATGCATCATATATATTCGCGGGAAAGCCATCGAACATTTCAGTTTAAATATACATACATCACACGTCAATGCGAATTTACAATTAATTATTTTTTTATACCGTATATGGAAGTTTTATAAGTTTACTTTGTATTTTACGTTTTTAAATTCTTCTAATAAATTTAATAAAGGAGCTTTCACTGTAAATGTCTGAGAAAAACAGTAGTGACCAGAAAATTTAGAGAAAGGAATTTTTTTTTCTGTTGTTGATGAAATTCTGAAGAAAACCGTTACGTTACTTGATGATTATTGTACCGCCAACTACTATTCTCAGTTAAGAATTTTATAATGTTTGAGAAAAAATATGTTATTTTCTCATAAAATCTTACTTTCTCGGCGTTATTTACGTATTCTTCTTTTAAATTGTAAAATACATACTACAAAAGGCGTATTATATTTTTCAGCCATCAAAATTGTAAATAATTGCGTTAAAAAATTTATTTGTGTAATAAATTGCTTGTGAGATACTTTTTATTGTTTCAGTAATAAAAAAAAAAAAAAAAAAAAATTCTATCGTAAATATAAAAGAATACATTATTCTCTCCAAGCTCAATTTATACTACTCACATTTTTTGTGAACGGTTCTGAGGTTTTTTTACGACAAAGTTGTCGCATCTTATAAAAAATTATATGAAATTTATTGGGAACGAAATTCTAAAAATTGTCACCTCTGGCGCTAGTTTTGTCACTCTCGAATAAATTTGAAAAAATATGTCATGCTGTTTTACTTCTTTGATTAATTTGTTATTCTTAATTGACTCAACTTTATAAGGTAATATTTTATTTAAAATATTTTCCAAATTGAATAGTATATTATGTAAATATGTTGTTTTAATTTATATTCATAACTTAACATTTACCTCTGATAAATATTTTTTTACAAATATTCTTTAAATTTTTGCTGTTTTACATTACTAATAAATTAATAAGTGAAAAAAATGTAATGTAAGATTATATCATATTCAGTGAAATCGATAATTTATAATTACTACCTGTTGTACATTTTTAAATAAAAATTTAAATATCTACTGATATAAGCACTTACGTATAAGAAATATGTTTTATTGGAACAAAGTTCTTTGACATTAGACTCACATTTATATAGTGAAACAGTTTTATTGATTCTATTACATATAGCATTGCTATTTTATTTTTTTCATATCTATTTCTTAATAAAGGGATTTAAATATATTTTTAACATTACATTGTTTTTATATCACACAGAAAAAAGGTTCACTTGAGTCAAGAAAATATTTTTCTTCCTAATTATTTTCTAGAGCGAAAAAAATTTTTTTTTTGACACAAGAAATTTCACTTATTCCAACAAAATTAATCCTCTTGCTTTCAGAAATACGTATATTGATCCAAGAAAATTTATTTAAGTCAAGAAAATCTTCTTGTTTTGAAAAATTTTAGCCTGTGTCTCCAAAAAATTTTGTTCTTGATAGAAGTAAATTTTCTTGCCTTGAGAAAATTTCTCTCTTGCTCCAAAAAATTAAATATCTCGATAGTAAATTTTTATTAGTATTTTATTGACTAAAATGTCAAATTGGAAGATCAAATAATATTGAATCATTTTTTTTCATTCAATATGTAAAATTGTACGCTAAAATGGTATAAAATGGGTATCAAATATTCAAGAAAAAAATTTTCTCAGGGTGAGAAAATTTTTTTCTTAGCTAAAGTAGGTGGCGCTACTTCCCTAAAGTATTTAAAAATTTTGATCAAATATCAAAATGTATTGTATCAAGTATTTATGATAATTTGAATTAAAAAAAAATTACTTCCACCAAGAATAGAATTTCAAGAAAAATTTTTACTTCGGCCAACACAACTTCGGTCTTTCTCAGGCACCCGAAAATTTTCTTGAGCCAAAAATTTTGTTCTCCAATCAAGAAATCTTTCTTTCTGTGCAGTTATAAACTTAAAATTGTGAAAGAAATGGTATAAAAAAAATAAGTAAAACAGCAATGAAAAATTTTAATTGTATAAAGTAAAATGTTTTACTTAATATACCAGGCAAAAAAATGATAGTACCAAAAATTAAGATGCATTTTGTATAAAATTTAAATTCAGGTAAAATATTCCCCACACTATGATAAGTGTATTTACTTGAGTTAATTTTTTTTCTCTGTTTATCAAAGCGACGAGAATAACATTTAATTTGAAAAAATAGAGATTCAGCTTAAATAAACAAATTTTAAGAATATTAAATAATTAGAAAAAAAGTATTGAAAATTAAAAAATAAATATTGAATAATCATAAAACTAATAATCCATGAAAGTTTTGACACATTACAATTAATATTTAAATTAGTAAAAAACTAACAACAATTTATAATAATTTGTGGTATATATTCGCTTCTGTATTAAAAGTATCCCACGATTCTTGCATAACTTAGCGTTTAAATCGGCCTTCATTTAAGAGTGCAGTATATAACTAAACCGGAGGCAGTAGTTCCGCCAGAGAACGCATGATATATAAATGAATAAAATGCTTTTGAAATGATTGTTTTCGTACTATATACAACAGTAACTGTTAGTTGTAACAACTATTACCATATCTAATGAAACATTTCCTTATAACACAAAATACCGCATAACATTATATGATATATGATTTAATGTTCCCTAATTCTCAAGGTATTTATAGCTAATATAGTATACAAAAGAAATATTATTGGTGTGATTATTATAAAACAGTCACGCCTTCTGTGAACGATTTTTATGTAAAACCTATAGATTTGATCAGTTTACCTCCACCTCTGTTGGGTTGGTTTGTTACGTGTGGGTCATGAATCGACATTAATGTCAAAGGTATTCGACAATAAATAAAATCGCAATGTCGCTGTGCGTATACGAATAAAGGTCTGGTCCGGCCGGTGGTATATTCTATAATCCAGTCTGGACGCAACATATATAACATACTGCTTACTCGTAAATCGTGTTCGGTCATCCTCTAGCTATAAATATTATCACGGACAATATACTACTAGCAAGCGTATCGAGTATGTCATTTTAACTAACCTTAACACGCCTTAGACAACTGGACACATAAAACATTGACATAGAATTACATATTCTTTATTATACTTTCATTTTTATTTTACTTTCAATCTATATGTATATATTTAAAGTTGAATGAAATAATAATACACAAATCAATTCGTTTCAGACATGAGTTAGTGACAGTCAGGATTTCGAATTATTTCATTGAAATTTTACATTTTCGTCATTTAATATGAAATTAATAACTCTAGTCATTTTTGAGATAGTAAATTAATTAAAATAAAAAAAGTTTTTAATTTAATACATTTTTAAAAATGTAGTAATTAAATTTTCAAAATAGAATTTTTTGTGAAACTCGAAAGTTAATTTATCAAAATTTTTAATTTTTGAAAAAAAAACTATTTTTTTTTAATTTCCATGGAAAAAAAAAAAACAGACACAGAATAATTCGTATTTTGTCAAATCTCCGAAAGTATATTGATTATATTTATTCTTCTTATTTATTAAAAAAAAAAAGTCAATTATATTTTATTCAGTTACTCACTTTTTCAAAAACTCTTTTTTTTTGATTTTTAAAATGAATTTTTCTTCAAATAAAAAAATTCAATCATTAAAATCTGTAAATTAACATGAGTGTAAATTTAGCAGACATCTGATAATTTTTTAATAATTTATAAACAATTTATTTGTTACAGAAGAAGTAATATAAAAAAATGCATATGGAAATTTTCACAAGTTTTTTCTATGAAATTTTTTTAACTTTTTTTACAACCATTAAGTTAAAATTAATCTGAAAATTTTCAAAAATTAGCTGTCTGCTTAATTCATCCTCATAAATTAACAAAAGTTTAATAATTACATTATTTAACAAACCATTTACAATTTAATTATCAAAATAACACAAAAATGGATTACGTTAAAAATGCATTTTTCAATCCTGATGATGCTATCTCACTTAAAAATTAAAATTCAAAAATAATAAAATGTATACAGTGCACATTTTAAATTTTTTCTTCATTGGTAGGAAACTTCATTACAATGCAATGTATAATATTTTTTTTACATGGGCAGTAATTGGATCACCGTTTAATGAACACAAAGAAGAGAGAATTTTTTATAGCTCATGTATAGAGTATGGATGGATATTTCAACAATGTAAGCGTAAAAATTAAATGGTGATAATGGATATCGCGTTGACAGTTGTGAGGTATTAATACCGCTTGAATCCGCATGAATGCTTCAGAGCAATAGCATCAGTTAAGCGGTTGACTCGTTGAAACGAACAAATGCTCTCACTTCGATGTAGATTGGGTGTTCTTTTCAAGCTTTCTATACAAAGCACTCCTAAAAAATTTATATCCTTAGCACGTTTGCTTTGAAAAGGCTTTATTTTTTGGTAATAGCGTTAATAGTTCAAATGAAGTTTAAGTATAGAAATTTTTCAATTTCCCGCTCAATAAATCGTGAATTCTCCAAAATTATAAAAGTTATTATCCGTTCCAAAAATAACTATTCAATTACCATTCCATGCAAATTATAAATTATTAGTCCAAATACGAATTAAGTATCTAAAAAGTAGACATTCAAAAAGAAACCGAATCATTATTTTTAAGACTTTTTTAATATCCCTTTTCAATTACTGTTGTGAATATTTTTTTTTTCTGATTATTTTTAAGTATAAATATTAGTATTTTCAAAAATAATCGTGGTGTAGTCGATCTTTTTGAGTTCGAGACGTGATGTAAATAATTAAATTCATTTGAAGCAAGATTCTCCTTGAGCGCTCGAACGAAGAATGTTGTGAACAATTTTTTATGAACTTATGAATAAAGGTATGAATATGAAATTCATAAGTAGATGGGTTGGTATTCAAAATTTAAATAAGGGACATCTGAAAGTTTAGATTAAAACAGAAAATTTTGAGTCCTTAGAAACAAACATTTTCTAGATTTTACTATGTATACATTGAAAAAAAAAATGAACTTGAATCGAGAGAAAAATTCTTGAACGAAGAAAATAATTTTGAAGAGTTTCATTGTCTTGAATCAAGACAAAAAATTCTTGAGCTAAGTAAAATTTACTTAAGCCAAGAAAAATTTCTTAGTTTAAGAATTTTTCTACTCAAATCAAGAAGATGAAATTTTTCAAAATTATTTACTTGATTCAAGTAAATTTTTTTTTCTGTGTACTGATAAAAAAATTACCGATTTAAACGAAAAAATTTTGAACCAAGAGTGCTATTTTGAAAAATCAGTATTTTCTTGAATCAAAAGAAAATATTCTTATGTAAAACAAAAATTACTTAAATCAAGAATAATATTTTGGCTTAAAAAAATTTTTTTTTTGACTCTAAAAACTTATTTTTTTCAAAATGATATTCTTGGTTTTAGATTTTTTCTTTTGAAACAAGTTCAATTTTTTATCAGTGTGAAGGAATACAAAATTTCAGATAAAATTCAATATTTATTTAAATTACTCTTGAACAATAGAAATAATAAACAATTTAACGTATAGAGTAATTATATAATTAATATCTACATACTGTGAGCAATATGATCCTCTGTAACCTTGTGATCATTGTTCTTTATATTATGCGATGTATTAATTTATTATTTTTCTTTTAATCGTTAAATACAATGCGTAATTACTGGAATAGAATCTCGAACTATATATAGTTACAGTTATAAAAGTTCAATTCAAGTGGTATGATCCCGTACTGTGGAATTTGAATAGAGTAACATAGCGATCATTAGTAACCGTTGACCAGCTTTTGAACAATGAGAGGAGGGATGAGAGCAAATAAAAAGCCAGCCGGTACAAAGTATTAATAGCAGTAGTAAGTAGAGTCGTGTGGCGCTCGTTTTTATTTTATTTCATTCCATTTCATTTCAATTGCGATTCAAATGTGTAGTTTCGGGCGTGCCACTATGCTATAGGGGATCATATTTTTGATGGACCAAAGTTATTATAAAACTTGAGGCGCCACACAAAGCAAAAATCTTTTTCTCCTTCCTCTGATTAATATTTCTGAATAATATCGATTTATAGTTACAAAATGCTAGCATAACTCATACTGCAGCTGCAATTTTTTTTTTTTTTTATATTTTCGAGTTTTCATTTATACTTTTTTTTCTCCCGTTGCTCTTTATCTTCAACTTAAGATTACTTTGCAAGGAACAAAGAAATCTCGAGCAAAATCACAGCGATTAACTGTTGAAAAAATATTAAATTTATGGCTATTAGCTTCAATTAGTATTCGTGAGCATGCACAGCCGAAGAGAGGATAAACAGGAATGAGAGGAGCAAAAGAGAAAGAGAAAATGCATAGCTATGAGGCATCAAGAGAGTTTATGGTGTTGGATGTGCCAGGATACAAGATGGATGATACTTTTCCGGTATATTATTTTATTTGTTTGTGGGATTTAATAGCATCCTCTTTGCTTGTTATTAAAGTTTCACATGATTTATAGTTCAATTTACGCCTGTCAACAAATTGGGAAGATTATTTTTTATTACAATAAAATGTCAATGTTCTTTTTTTCATATATACCTTTAAATTGAATTAAAGGTTAAATATGCATTTGTAAAAACCAAGACAAAAAATTGTACAAATTATTACTGCGACAAATTTTTTTTATTGAAAATTGTGGTTTATGTATTTCGGTTATTATTTTTTTTTTAAGTAAAAAATAAATGAAATATTTGTATTTTTTTGAAACTTCGATTATCCGAGTGTTAATTTTCATGTCTACATAAAAAAAATATTTATGATACTAAAATAAACAGACGTCTAATTTTTTTTTTTTTTTTTATAATACTTCCAGCTACGTATTTAAAAAAAATTACGTTCCGAAATTTTTTTTCAAATTTCTACGGGTGAAATTTTTTTTTATAATAATTTGTTAGTTAAAAACAGTCAGATGCCTGTAAATTTCAGTATCAAAAAATTTACAATATAAAAAATAATTATTTTTAAGAAAAAAAATTTATAAACAATTATTTAAAAAAAATTTTTTTTCAAATTTCAGATACATCGTACGAAAAGGCGTGCAGAAGGGGGAGTGCTCCAGCTACACCAGTTTTGGGTGCACGACCTTTAGATGCAACTCCCAACAGAATCGTCGTAAGTGTTGTTCTTTCTTTACATAATAGTAATAAAAAAAAAAATAGTATGTACGGATTGATTAGCAAGTCATATGTAAAACGTAAGCAACGGTCATTGTTTATTTTAGCTTGACATACGTCAGAATCTAGTTTTATTTTTCTAGAGCACATCGGTCCTATCCGTTCGTGTTGTCTTTTCCCCTTACATGTCTTTGGTGAGATTCATCTGGGTATTTGTTCGCTTACTTTCACCCATATTCCATGTAACAAATGCCCAACCTACATGTTAAAATGACAATACAGAATAACATTAGCATGATTCAATAGTATAAATATAACGATATACATATATGCTGAAATACAAATACTCGTAACTACAATACCAATTTGTCGTATTGATTTTTATTTTATTCCATTTTATATGCAAGAATTCAAATAACAAATACTAGAATACCTCACGATGACTCAATTGTATTTTTTTTCAACCTCCATTGGATACTGAAATAATTTAAATACTTCCATATACTGCATATTTAATTTTATTTGCTTGATAAAATCTTTTGTGTAAACTTTAGGTAACAATAATATTGTTATCGATCCCCAAATCCCAAATCTCAAATTTAAATGTTCCATGAAAAACACGATTATAAGATTACCAAAACATACAATTAATCAAAAAATCAGCACGCGCGTGACCAAAAATTATATACCATTAAATTATCCTTGTCATCACTAATATATTTTCTTTTCTTTTCATAAAGATGCCGTAATATTAAATTACACAAATCTACCCTTAAAATCAAACAAACATTTTGTTACTCATATATTATGTTACATACATAACTTGGTAGGGTGACAAAAAAAAATCGACTCCTTCTTTTTTAAGCCCCTTATATACGGAAATATGGTTAGTTTATCATGTCTTAAGATCTCTCTAAAAATCAGCTAATTTAATAAATTTTTAAAACCCACTCAAGATTTTTTTAAATCTCCAAAATTTCTAGAAACTAAAATTTTTATCTTTTTTGTTATTCAAACATTTTCTTTACAAATATTTAATTACTTTCTGAAAATTCCGAGTTGATATTTTGATTTTGAAAGACTGCTCAATTTTTTTTTGTAATTTTCAAAGTAGAATTGCAATAAATAAATTTTTTTAACAATTTATTTTTGATCAAGAATAAAGATTCTTGAGAACAAAAAATTATTTTAAAGAAAAGAATCATTAAATTATTTACTCAAAGTAATAAAAAGTGCAAAAATGAATATCCTAACGCATAATAATTTAAAATGTGAAAATCTTCTTTTGCAATAAAAAAAAGGAAAAAAAAACGTGCAAACGTTTTTCAGCATCCACTCGTCCGTTTTATACAGGATAAATAAAGAAGGACAATTTACGAAGTATTTAACATGTGAAAAGAGAGTAGAATCGATCTTCTGCCTCACTTTAATATAAGCGCTTCTCATATAATAATATAATATGTAGACCTCAATGTGGAAGTAGAAGTAGATGTAGATGTAGTCTGGGGTTCTTTTTCGTTTGCAATACAAAGGTGTAGTCCCGGTGCTCAAGTGGAGCCCCAATGATCCCTTGACTTGGTTAGACGAATAAGGTGAGATGGTCACAAGCATCTGCAGTCGTTTCTGAGATTTCGTTGTGCTATGAACACACTTGCTTAAACTGCCATTTTACTATTTTACTTTTATTTGCAATGCTAAATTTTATATAATATTATGTTATTTTTACATGAATGTTATGTCATATTACCTTAACTGAAAATTTTGAATTAAAATAAAATGCACAATAAATATATACATGTACTTATATTTAATACAATTGAATAAAACTGTGATTAAATTTAGATTTTTATAAAGGGAAATTGTGTCAAGTAAAACGTAATATCCTTATCATTGAAAATAGACAAAGACACTATAAGTGATAATCTTTTTTTCACATATTGTGTTGTATGATGATAAAATTTTATAAGTAATATTATATGTATAAAACATATGTTTATATTAATTTATTAATGAATAAAAAAGAAAATATTTAATAATAATATTTTAAAAATGTGTGTAAACGCGACGAAAGAAAGTAATCAAAATAATAAAATATTCAACGTAATAACAAATTATTTTGCCACGCGGGTAAATATTGTTATTTAAAATATGACGTAAATAATTTTAAGGATGTAAGAAATATAATAAATAATCCGGAAGTTATTAAAAACTAAATGTTGAAAGTAGTTTAAAATAATGATAGCTTTTATTAAAATGATAGTTGACCGAACCTCTCTAGAGTTATTATCATTTTTTTTTCTAAAAAAATTATTATCAACTGTTGTTAATAAAATGATAATAATGTTTATTTATTTATTTATTTCAGAACTTTTTTTCAAAGCGATCTTTCCGTTCAAATCCCTTGAAGAGAACGAAAAGTGTGACGAAACTTGAGCGGCAAAAGCAGCGGGGAGCTGGTCTAAGAGGTTGCCGTTCACACGAGTCACTTTTGTGCGGACAAGCTGTAACATCAATGGATCTTGCAGCAGTTACACCATTACATCCAAGTCTACTTGGTAGACCACACTGTTTTCAAGTGACACCAAGTAATGGTCCACCAAAATATTTTAGCTGTCGAACGGCCCACGAAAGAGATCAATGGTTACACAGGTTAATAATCTATTGTTATTTAAAACCTCAAAATATGTATTTTGTATTTTATATTACTAACAATCTATTGTTGTATTTACAGTCTGAGGAAGTCAGTTCAACCAGATGCTGAGCAAACCCGTCGAACAGACAATTCTCTGCAGATATGGTTACTCGAAGCCAAAGGTGTACCAACTAAGAAGCGTTACTTCTGTGAAGTATGTTTGGACAATACATTGTACGCTCGCACAACAGCTAAATTAAAAACAGAATTATGTTTTTGGGGCGAGCATTTCGACTTTCATCATTTACCTTCAGTCAACACAATACAAGTTAATTTGTATAGAGAGGCTGACAGGAAGAAAAAAAGAGATAAGAATGTACTGATAGGTTCCGTTAGTATACCCGTACAAAATGTTACCTCACGTTATCTAACTGAAAAGTGGTATCCAGTACAAAGTGACAAAGGAGTATTAAAAGAACCACCAGCGTTACGTGTTAAATGCCGTTTTCAATCAGTCGACATTCTACCTGTTCATGTTTATCAAGAGTTTCTTGAATATTTAAAAACAGATTATGCATCACTTTGCGAGAGATTGGAACCTGTTATTGGTGTTAAAGCTAAAGAAGACATTGCAACTGCGTTGGTAGCAGTAATGCAACGTGAAAAAAAGGCACCACAATTTCTAGCTGACTTAGTTATGATGGACATTCATCGGATTGACGATGAACGACTAACCTTCCGTGGTAATTCGCTAGCAACCAAAGCGATGGAGGCGTATCTTAAATTAACGGGTGATCGTTATCTTCAAGAAACACTGGGAGCTGTTGTCCGGGGTGCTGTTGATGGAGGGGACTGCGAAGTCGATCCTTTAAAAGTTTCATCATTAGCAGCGTTGCACAAACAACAGCAAAATTTACGTGCAGCAGTTGAATTAGCATGGAGTAGAATATTGTCTAGCCATGCACACTTTCCTCTTGAACTTCGAGAATGTTTTAGAATCTTCCGCGAGCGCTTAGCGGAACTGGGACGTGAAGATATTGCTGACAATCTTATATCAGCATCTATTTTCCTGCGATTTTTTTGTCCGGCTATACTGAGTCCTTCACTATTTAATATAACACACGAGTATCCCAATGAAAAAGCAGCCAGAAATCTTACTCTGGTGGCTAAAAGTCTACAAACTCTCGCAAATTTCACGAGATTTCAGGGCAAAGAAAATTTCATGGAATTTATGAATGATGTGCTGGAACGTGAAGCGCCGGCAATGAAAAATTTCTTGTTATTAATCAGCAGCCCAGTATCTAAAGATGCGCCATCCAATGATTCCCTCGAATTTGATGGATACATTGACTTAGGCAAGCAATTGTCATTATTGCACGCACTTTTGCGCGAAAGTATCGCTGGAACAAACTCTTCATCACCATCATCACCACCTTCCAAACTTCCTGACATTCTTGATAGGATTTCTCATGCCTTGGATCAACCTAGACCTAGTCCTGTATCAACTGCTCATCGGTATCCAAGTCTTCAGAACAATATTTTCCGGTACAATGATCCAACATTAGCCAACAGCAATTCAAATCTTTCTGTGTCGGCGTCGTCAACACTGAGTAATCACAGTACGTTGAATGGTACATTAAGAGATAGTAATGAATTATTACAGAGCAATACTTTGGGACACAGTGGAAATGTAACACGATCACCTAATGTAATAAGAGCAGCAACACTGCCGCGAAATGCCTACCTCCCAACAAATGGTGGTAAATTACAATTACAAATAACGTCTGATGATTATCATCCATTAGAGCCACCGGCTTTTGTATCGCGATCACCAACTCCAGTTGCACGTCAGCAAAGACCCACTCTATTAAACCGTACTGGTTATCGATTAACAACAAGTGCTAGTCTTGCTAATGTAAATCACTGCCAAAATAATCCAACGAGTCCAATACGATCAGAGAGCCACAGCAATCTCAAAGATACTAATTATAATATTAATGTCAATCAAAGTAATCAGATAATAACCAGCACAGGGATTAATCAGCATAGACATCATAATCTACAAAGCAAATTGATTGGACATGATCAACACGATGATAACTACAATCATAATTACAATGTATCTAGATCAAACAGTAGAAATCATTTCCACAAAGAAGATAATACGAATCAAGCACAACAAAATTATAATAATAACATAACTAAAACGACAGTTAATGCTAATCCAATAAATATTAATCCTACGTCGAATTTAACGTTATCGATAAATAATCAACCAAATAATAATTATAATAACGTTAAAGCAATAATCGGTACAAATGGTAATCTTGATGAAATTTCTGATTTATTGAGGTACGCTGATGATGAAGTGTCGGAATCTAAATCACAAAAAGGCTCACAGATATCAATATCACAATTGAGTAATGTTGCATCATCTGGATATCAAAGTTTTGCTGCTTATAGCCAAAGTTCCAGTCCTGTTGAACTTAGTAATAATGCTAATTCACATATCATTAGTGCTACGCCTCTTGCTTTTGCTAATCCAGTCTACCACATGGAAAGTACCCACGGAAGAAATGGTAGAAGAGGTAGTAGCAGCTCTGAAGAAAGAGAAGTTGGTAGCGGTGGCAGTGGTAATGGCGGTAACGGAGTTGAAGGTGTTTGTGGTGTTGATTTGAGTCCCTCACCACCTTCACAACAATCGAACAACATTAGAAATAATCAACGAAATGGCCAGCATCAGTGGAGACAAGCCAATTCAAATTATCGCAATACTGAACAAAACCAAAATACATGTTGTACAAAACTTATGAGACGATTGTCTCTAGATTCAACGAGAGATTTATCGGACACCAGCGAAGAGGAAAATTGTCCGAATCGACGAAATAAGTCTCGTAGTCATCGAAATATCGATCAAGTATGTTTATATTAATATTTATTAATTTATTCAATAATATAACGCTATTCACGTTTTTAACGTTGGAATTAATTTTTTTGTAATTAATTTACATCTTTAATTAACTAACTAACTGATCAAGTAACTAACCAATTAATTGTATTCGTTTGCAGTACGAGATGGAAATTGAACGACTACAAAATAGCGTTGATAGATTACGAGCACGATTAGGAGCTGCTGAGGATGCTGAAATTGATGGCAAAGCGCCTGATACTAAAATGAAGAATATCATTAGCAGGTATTTGATTAATACAATTAATTTTATTAACGTTTTTTATAATAATTTATTAGTGTTATTAACAAAAAAAAAAAAAAAAAAAAACTGTATTTTTACATTTATATAAAATATCTTCCGAATTTTTGTCACTTTTTATAACTACTAATTCCTATGTGTTAATCTTGATTAATCCTCATATAAAAATATATTTCATTAAAATTGTTACTATCAAAGATAAATGTAATTATTGTTAAATTTATTATGTGTTCCTATTGCATTCTATCTGCTGCATTTGGTAAACTGTGACTTTATCTGGATCTTGGTGTAAGAGTTAATTATTATTAATAAGCTTATTCGTTATTTTTTTATCATGAAAAAATATACATTAAACTTATTGTTCACTTTTTGTTTATTTATTCAGCACTTTCGTGATAACTTATTGTTATTATTTATTTATTTATTCTTTTGTAAAGTAATAGTGTATTTGTTTTATTGTTTCATTATTGTACTACTCACTATTGTTGGGACAATATATGTCTATATAAATATTATATGGAACACACAGCAACTAAAATAAACTGCACGTGTCATGTCCACATGAAACATAACAATTTCTTACACACCAAATATAAATAGATCCACAGGTTTTTACAAAAAAAAAATAAATAATTATTCTATATTATTTAAATAAAATTTGTGAACTTAAAAAAAATATATACAATTACCAGAATTAAAAAAATAATAATACTAATTTTTTTTTTTAACAGATTGATTTCTGTGGAGGAGGAATTACGCCGCGAGCAGCAAAAAATGTCTGCAGCACTTTCGTACAAGCAGCGCGTGATCGACGCCCAAGAACAACAAATAGCTGCTCTGGATGCAGCAAACACACGGCTGATGTCATCAAATTCAAGACTATTATCAGCATTAAGCACTCTTAAACAACGCTATAATATTAATAAAACACAGCCAAATAATAATAACGAAGCCGCAGCATTATTGCAGAATATTGCTGATATTAACGAGCTTAAAAGTTCATCTTGTTAAGAATTTATTTGTTTTTCTCATCAAAGACAAAAATTAATTAAAGTATTTTTGTTACTTTTTTTTTTTTTTATTAATATCGAAATACCGAAGATTATTAATATATTTATAATGTCATTATAATTATTGATTTATTGTAAAATTATTTATCTGAATCTGTCACTCTGCTTCGTATGTAGGTTTGTTTAGAGAAGAAACAATTTTTGTTGAAGTTAGTGGTGGCATATAGAGGCTAATTAGAGTAATAAATAATATTTCGATATCGATAGGTTTATAATTGGATAATTTTTACGAAAAGTTACATTTTGTATTATATTGCATGGGACACTATCGATAGATTTTTCATAATTAGTGTTCAAAAATAATATTATTACTATTTAATAGATATTTGACTCTAGTTGACGAATTTTGTTTTCAATTTTTTTCAAAACAATTATTTGCGACAATTATCAGTTTTTGTAATCACTCAATTTTCATTGCAAAAAACAAAAGTATAAAAAAAAAGTATTTTTTTTTTTATATTTGATATTTTCACAGTCACAATTATTTTTCATTCATAAATACAATTATTTAAAATCAGAACTTCGGTTAAAATTGATAAGTATTAATTAAATGTGTATTATTTAATAAATTGTTAATATTTTTTTGTTTATATCAATTTTGTAATAATTAGTCCATATTGAGGAGATTAAAGATTATTTTGAAATCGGATATAAATTTTCAATCGGAAAATATGATATTTATTTAGCAATTGCTACCAAAGATACTGTGTATAAAATCTTGTAAGATAATATGTTTTTATACTCTTATTATTGCTAATTTTTTTTTTCTAAGATTTATTATTGAATAATTTTTAATAAAATAATTATAAATATTATTTTACTTTTTTTTTTAATTAATTTAATTAATTTTTTTTTTTTTTTTTTTTTTTTATTTATATTATATAAAATTAAAAATTTTATTTAAAATTACACCTATATAATCATTTAAGACAATCATGTCTTTATTGTGTAAACAAAACAGATAAAAAATATTTATAATTTTAAATAAAATATGTTTATAGCTTTTTAACATCACAATTATAAATTTAATTATTATTATCTATGAAATCTGAGTGAATGAATATATTATGAAGGAGATATACATATAAATAATAATGATTAGTGTGCATAACTGAGTGTAAATGAAGCAAACTATTTGACAATCGAGCTATTTGGCTGTTTGAGATAAAATTTAGAATGCAACGGTAAAGATTAACTACTGTAAGGATGTAATTTCAAAAGTATTACTATTTAAATTTGTAAAGTGAAGAAATTCTTTAATAGATTTGTAGAATATATCATTATTAGTTGTTAATATTTACAAAGTAATTTTGTATAGAAAAACATAATTGTTTATCTTTTTTTCGTGTAATACTTATTATTATATGATTTAAAGATTAATTTATAATGTTAAGTATTTATATTAATAGTTGATACTAAATTAAGACAAAATAAAATTATCTCACTTAAATCAGCTACTACGTAGTATTAATAATTTTTTCTTTTTATTTAATCTCATGTATTTAAAAACGTTAAATAATCAAATACCGATGAATAAATTTAATTAGATCGAATAAGTTTTAATTTATTAAATAAAAATACGATTATTTATATTTTTTTTTATTCACAATGAAAATATCATTTATTACAGTTTAATGTATAAGAGAATAATTATGATTTTTAAATTAACGCAAAACGATGAAAAACTATTGCAGATTGGGTTTAAAAAATAAAATTAAATACATTCTAGCTAGAATTCCATATTGTATTTAATTATGAAACAATTTCGAGCAAAAACTTGGCGGTTGTATATATTTTTTTTTCTCCTAAGTTAAAACTAATAATCAACAATAGAATATAACTAATATTTATTTATTTAACCATATGCCAAGGCAAAAGCCGAATGACAAAGATACATACCAATTTTATAATCACATAAGTATTATCACATATTTATATAAAGTTGATTTAGTAAATTTAGAATAATCAAAAAAAGAAAATATTTATTATTTTGAAATCATTTAAGTTAACTTTATATAATTTGATAAGAATTTTAATAATTTATTTATTTGTATGTAAGCTCAATGATAATTATTAATTTTACGGTTTAAGAAAAACGCTTTATTTTTAAAGCTTCAAAGCGAACTTGAACTAATATATTCACTTTAAATTTATAAATTATAATAAATATTTTAAATTTTAATCAAAAATTTGAATATTTTAGCTGCGTGAAATTAATTAACTAACTAATTAATTTTAGATAATAAAAATTTCATATAATAATACGGCATTATAATTCGTTTAAATTTGTTTGCCGATAATTACAACTACCAAGTAAAATAGAATAATGCAGAAAAACGTGGGAATAAATCACCTGATGAACCAGTAGCTGTTGGTATTAATTCTAATATTTTATGTAAAGGTAAGAAATAATAAAATTGTATTATTATACTTATTAATAGTGTTTTAATTCTACATTTTTACATTTTTAAAAAAGTATCTTTTTATTTAACAATTTTTTTTATTTTTGTAAGTTGAAAAATTTTTAAGAAAAAAAAAGAAAAACTTTTTTAATAAAAATGAAGTGATTTACAATTTTTATTGTTGAAAAAAATGTAAACAAAATTATTTCATGTCTATAAAAATAACTTTCTTTAATTTAGAGTGATTAACTATCCATTTTCAGTAACTTTTATTTATTCATAAAAAAAAAAAATAAATACAAAAATTGAGATGTGCACGGAAAGAACAAGGTGACACTGGACATCATCTCAGATTATACTAGGTGATATCTGGACTATACTCATTGTAATCTGGATTATACTAGCTACTATCTGAAATTTTTTTTCCCTTAGTATAATTTGGGATGATATTCAGTGTCATCTTGTTCTTTCCGTGTGCTATTACAATAAAAATAATTATACTTTGCATCAACCAATTATTTAAACATGATTAAGAATTTTCTAACTCGTCGCCATATTTATTTAATCGTTCTTCAATTTCAGCTTCTGTTTCCTTAATTTTGTACTTTGTTTTTCCATCCCATATTTCAGCAATAATTTTCCTTTGATTAAACCAACGTCCATTCATTAATTGAACACATTTATCAGCTTCTTCTGGCTGACGAAACTTAACCACAGCAACTCCTTCAGGATGTAACTCGTGAACATCAACTTTAGTGACATCACCGCACTTGGCACACTCAGATTGAATATCTTGTTTATATTCAAGACTAAGAGTAATATCTTTTTCAAAGTCTTTTGGTGTGAATAAATTTTTCAATACCACAACTCGATGACACTTGAGCGGCTGGTTGGGTAAAGGTTCCGGTGTCCAACCCAAAATTTTTTCCATTTTTTTCTTTTGCCGATCTTTGTCTTTTTTCTTACGCTTCGGTTTTAGAGATGGATCATACGTGCCTTTTAATTGAAATTTAGCACGCTGAGCCGATAATGTTTTACCCCGAATTCGAGTACCATCAAGGAACTTTAGCGCAAGATCTACAGATTCGATTTTTATGTATGTACAGACAGCATCACCCTTAGGATTCCCTTCAGGATCAAGATATAATTTTATTTTATTTTTATTTTTGTCATCACGAGCAATCACCCCGTACTTTTCAACTAATTCAACAAGTTCATCCATCGAAATGTCTAATGGCAATCCAGAAATGTAAACAGATGTATTGTGAGCGTCGTCAATTTCAAACCACGTGGGTGGTTCAGCAGCTTTTCTTTTGAGTTCCTGTTTCTTTTGTTCTTTTTCAGCTTTTGTTTCAACTTTTGGCGGTGTTGGCTTCGTTATTGTTCCTGTGGGAGCACCTTTAGTGGTATTTGGGTCTACGAAACCATAATTCATTTGATATATTGCCATAAAATCATCATCTACCTTCGGAAACCAAGCGTTTTTTTCTGAATCCCAAAAATATTCAATATCATTATCCGTTTGACTTTTAACGCTATTATTACTCAAAGAAGTTGTTGATGCTTGATCATCAGCTCCTTTGGCATCTTCTCCAGAATTACCCTCACTTTTTTTTGTATCATCTTTGACAACCCATTCATTTTTATCTTGGTCAAATTTATAAGCTATATTTGTTGTTTTATCAGTGTAAATATAATTATTTCCATCGAATTCATAATTTTTCATAATTTCAGAATTATTTTCATTTTCTGTTTTATCTTTAGGGATCCACTTATTTTCTTGGGCATTCCAAACCAACTTGTTACCAGTTTCTGGCTCAGTATAAATACATAAATCACCCTCATATGTTAAATGCTTTGAATAATCTGATGAAACATCGTTAGAAGCTGATTGTTTTTCGGCCACTTGTTTATTTTTGTCTCCCAGCTTTTCAGTCTTATCATCATCATCACCATCTTCGTCGTCGTCGTCTTCATCCTCTTCGTCATCCTCATTATTATTATCTACATTATTTGTTACTTCAGAAACTTCTACTATTGGTTTATCTGAAGAAGTTTCTTCATTTGATTTTGACTCATTGTCCTGAACATCATGTACCTGCGTTGTGGAATTATTTTCATCCGACTCTGGAGACTTTGATAATTCATCCATAGAACTGTTTGGAGCAGTCATTTTTATTCATTTAATTACTCTGTAATTAATTACAAAATTATTATCAACGTTACTTTACAACTTTAAAATAATAAAAAAATTTTAAACTTACTTGAAAATTAACAATATTTACTCAATATTTACGTGAGTGTCAATTGTTGACAGATATTGTTTATAATAAAGCTTGTCAATGCACCTTAGAGCTATCAGCTGATGTTTGCAAAGTTAACCTCACTACACGTTTGATTACGTTTTATAACGACTTATGTATTCTTAATGAAACATTTAATAAAAAAAAATTTATTTCACTAAACTAAACTTATAAATAATCATTTTAATCAAAATGTGTAAGAGAAAAATTATTAAACTCAAGCAAAATTTTTGAGCTTATTCCTCAACTTGTCAATTGTTCACAATTATCACAAGTTGCTTGAAATATTGTGTTAGTATAGTTGCTCCATCTATGTGAATAAACTTCAATGATATGAATATCTTTAATCGAGCGCGAAATACAAATTTGATGTAATAGACGTGTAAAAATTCGTATTTATTCGTATGATACTGAAATTAGCAGACACCTAAAAATTTTTGAAATTTTTATAAAAAATCAATTATGATAAAAAAGATATTTTTCAAAGTTCGTATAACATATAATTTTTATAAATTTCTACGTATAAGACTTTTTTACTTAATGTTTTTCTTGATAATTTAGTTGTTATAAAAATTTTAAAAATTGAAAGATGTCTGTTAATTTTAGTGTCATTTTATTAGTACCCTATTGAGAATATAATAATATATAGCCAATATAAGATGAAAATTAATTTAGCAGATATTTAATAATTATAATAATTTTTCTAATAAATAAATTACTGAATTAAAAAAATTAAAAAATTGACATTTAGAAATTTTAATAAATTAAAAATGAAATTTTATAAAAATAATTTTTTTGTTAAATAAAATTAAAAAATGGTCAAGTGACAGCTAACTTTAATATCATATTTTTATGGTGACTGATGACAGATAAATACTACGCTCACTAATCTATAATATTATCTCACTAGCTGTTACCCACCCGCTTCGCTGGGCACTTTATAGAATTGTATTTTTAAAACTAGACTTAAATTTAATTGGAGTATTGTCTTGACTTGCTCAGATTCTAAATTCCGTCGTATTGGCCTGTACCTTTTATCCATGTAATAATTCTAGCTAATATTCATTGTAACTGTCAATGTGCAATCACTATATCATGTGGATCCTATAGGAGCTAGAGCTTAGAAATTTGAAATTTTCATTCTTAACATCCACCTCCGCAGTCCATATTGGGAGTAGGTTGTTATAAAATCCGACATTAAATCATTTCTACATCACATACAGAAGATTCTTACAAAATTTGGAGCTTATAGGAGCTACAGCTCGGAAATTGAAATCTTAATGTTAACACCCACCCCCGCAACCCCCCTATCGTAAAATTTATTTAAAATTAATTGTTACATCTCTTAAAGAAAATTCCTACCAAATTTGGAGTCTATAGAAGCTATAATTTGAAAATTAAAAATTTTTATTGTTGATACCCATTCCCGCAACTCCCTGTGAGGTGATCCATCATAAAATTCGTTCATAGATTATTTCAACATTTCTTACAGAAGATTCCCATCAAATTTTGAGTCTTTAGGAGCTGTAGTTTAAAAATTTTAATTTTTCATTGTTAACGCCCCCGCAAACCCCTTTGAGGGAAAAATTTCTTAGAATCTGTTCTTGGCTGACCTCTACATAGCAAAAGTAATATTCCTATCAAATTTGAAGTCTCTACGTCTTATATTTCCAGAGATATCGTGATGAGTCACTGTATACCTAAAAATCTCTTATAACAATCAAAATTGTAATTGTATTTTCACCTAAGAATTTTTCAGATGATATGAGATTTCATACCAAAAAATGTTACGGTAAAAAAATAATAATAAAAAAAAAATTGAACATTCTTCAAGAATTGAATCGGGTATCTAGGCTGAAAATAATAACTATCTCTCTTTATTAAATAAAAACACTGATCTTCGAGTCATATATTGAACACATTAATATTAATCTCATAATATTAAATCATTCATTTATCCTTTTTAATACGATAATAAGAGATGGCTGTTTTTTTTTCTCATTAGTTAATTATTTTTATTTCATCCTTTCTAAAAAAATTTTGCTTTATTAATTAACAACAATATCAAAAGTACAGGAATTTTTTTTCAAGATCGCAGTAATCGCAGTTAGGGAGCAGCGTATTTGCAATTGGTAATGTAGACTTCACATTGCGAATTAACAAAACAGCACCACATGATATTCGGTACTTTTCACTTTTGGAAGAACATGTTCAAACCATTTGTTAACAATGTGATAAAGTAATATTTTTTGTTAGTTAACATATCACAGCGCTGTACGTAAGTTCCATAGATAAATTAACAAAGATTAACCAATATCAACTTTTAGAAAGTTATTGCTTCATTGCAAAAAAATTGATGATCAACGAATATTTTTCACAATTGTTCAGTGCATGCTTATGACTGTATATGGAAATACTTACTTGAAATGTCTTCTTCTGGTGGATGGATATTGATTTCTTGTTAAATCTGGATTATTCATAATTTTATAAAGTCTGAAAGAAGCATATTAGCCTAATCAATAAAGCCAAGAAGTTTGAGCTTTTTCTTTTGTTCAAATTTAAAGTTAAACATATGAACAGTACTGACCCTACACTGAAAAAGAATTAACTAGAATAAAGAGAAAAATTCTTGAATCAAGAAAAAAATTTTTTCTAATAGATTATTTAATTATCTATTTGCTAGAAGAGAGTTTTTTACGAAATTTTCATTTGTTTCAAGAAAAATTCATGAAACTGCAATAGCTTTGCTGTTTCGAGGGCGACAAAGATAGTATGATTTTTCTCGATGAGTGCAAGGAGGGAAAAAGATGGGACCCGTTCTTAAACCAAGAAAAATTTCTTAGTTTAAGAACTTTTCAAATCACAGAGGTGATGTTTTTCAAAATCATTTACTTACATCAAGTTTATTTTTTTTCTGTGTACTAATCAAACAAATTTGAATAATGATAAAATAAAGTTATAATCACTAAATTTTTTTGAGAGGTCTAATTTATTTAAAAAGTTGAAATTTTAGTTAAAACACAATGTTTTTATTCAATTTTGAGTACATTTTCTGAAGCAGAAGAAATGATAAAATAAAAAAATTTTCGTATGGAAATATTATTTCTGAAAAAATAACATTGGGAAAAAATAACAGCCGTATAATAAACAATCACAATTAGTTAGGCAACTTTAAAACATTGCTGTTTAGGTCAAAATTTATCATTGCAACTTGAATCTCTTGAAGTTCAGAAAAATTATTTATACCAGGTGCATTGACATTTGAATCCTGACGTATTTGATTGACCGTAATTTACAGAAAATCGTAATGATTTTATCGTAAACCACGGTGAATTCAGTGAATCATTAACTCAATATAAATCGCCGTGACTTGATTGTAAACAGTACTCAAAAGACCAGTGAAAACGAAACAATTAAGGAGATTAATATACTAGTAGAAGGATTTATTAACTATTAATAATTTAATTGATTTTAAGACAATTATTTAATTTATTAAATTTCAATAAATATTTTTTAACATTCAATAAATATTTATAAGTTTCAATAAATATTTATATTCAATAAATATTTATATAGTTAATAAGTATTTATTACTAGTTAACAAATATTTATTAACAGTTAATGAATATTTTGTTGAGTGAATTTATTTCGCTTGTAATGTCATATGATATGAAGATTGCTTTTAAACAAAAATCATCTTTATAAATTATTGGCATTAATTACATTACATTATAATAACGATTATTGTAAAATACCAAATTCTATCACAGCTCATAATTATCTTTCATATTTTTAAATATTAAAAACTTTAATTTATTTAGTGAATTGAATTATTATCATGTATTCCAGCTATCGGGTTATAAAAAGTGTCAAAAGAAAATTGCTATTTTTGCTTTTTATTTTAAATAAATATTTGTTAACAGTTAACAAATATTTATTAACTATTAATAAATATTCATTAAATCCTATGATGTTAAAAAATAATTTATTAACAGTTAATTTAAACTTAAACAAATCCTTCTATCAGTGTATGACTGTTTGCTGAAAGTAGAGCTACAAACTAAATAAGTTGACAGTTAAAAAATGGGCTATCTGTGTATTTTAACTGACTCCAGACATCAAATTTTGCGTTTTATTACAAATAGTACGAAAAATGTAGTCTCACGAAAAGATACTATAAATTATAAGTACACACACTTTTAATAGAAAAGTATGACATCTCATCTTGCAGTTAAAACATTAAACTTTTCATAATTTTGCAAAAAAATTAGTACATTTTTTAATTCATTTTATTTATAATAATACTAATAATCACTAAGTTTATGTATCCTTCAGGGAAGTATAACGTGATATTTTTAACAAAGTAGTACAAGTATTGCTGACAGTGCAAAAAAATTTGTATACATTACATTTTTTGCAATTTACTACGTACAATACAGTCACTGAAAATTGTATCAGGAATTTAACATGCCTTTTCATGAATTGCTTTTGATTACTTCATTTATTCTGAACTAAAAAGTAATTAAATCAAAAATTGAGCAAAATAATCATTTATGGCTGGGATCTTTTATGAGATGGACGTGTTACTTGCGTCTTGCAGAGTAAACCTGCTTGCATCTGAGGGTCGAACTAGGCCAGTAAGATGAAAAAGTGTGAAGATGGACGAGAAGACTTTCTCAAGCCTATAAATGGTATCATCGTTCGAGACCTATGAAGTCCTTTCTCAAAAGCATTTATATTATATCTGATCTTTGGTACTTTTCAATGTACGTTTCTTTACTTTGACTATGATTTTCCTCTAAGATGGAAGTCATTAAAAATGATTTTATTGGACAAAAATAGAGACCCACTTTATTCCATTGTTTTAAAATTTATTTTGACAAATATCTTCGATGGACTCATTAGGAATCGACTAAGAGCACTAGTTGATGATTCAAGACATCTAGCAGAGAATCAACATGATTTTCAGCAAAATCACATCAGTTTTATTATTTTTATAGAAAACTGTTGCGAAATAAGCTCGTAGACAGCTGAACTGAATTGAATTATAATGTGAGTTTCAAATTATACTTAATGATGCGCTACTGCGACTAAACCTGCCGACTAAGGTGTTGTTGGAGGGACTTAGCGGATTAAATAACGGTTCTTTTTTTTGTGGGTCTGAATAATATTTTGGCATAACGTCTGACAAGTCAAAGAAGAACCTTGAAAGTACATTGGAACAGCTAAGCACAAAAATTAACGCCGTAAAAGAAAGATGTATCGTAGGCTTATAGGGCAGCTGCCGATATCTAAAAGTTGAAGAAACATGAATAGGTTACTAGTTACAGTCAAAAATAATAGACTATTTTTTTAAAACGTGGGTAACTTATATTTTAAAAAATGTCATTAAAATATGACCCATATAGATCGATGAGACAAAATTCCAAGTAACTCTATCCAAAATTACTAATTTATAAAAAATTTTTGACAAGAAATATAAACAATAAAAGATTAAAAAACGAGTTTTTTTGGGGTCTCAAAATAAGCATCAACTTTGGACTTCTGTAAAATCGTAAATTCAAATTTTTTGTTCACGCTGAATTTTTTGGTGATTAGTTGAACCTTCTTAAACGCAATGATGAAAAAAAATTGTAGTGAGAACTACACTTAGTCTTCAGACGAGCACATATTTTTATATTTTCTAAAGGCAGGAGTGAACATAACCTACGCCGAAGATACGTCAAGAAATATATTCTGACGAAGAATTTTGATGATATTGCTATTTGGATGCTGTAAAATCTACAGAAGTGACAGATTGTGACGGCTTTATCCGGAAAGTCCCTCTGGAAAAAAAGACTAAAAAAATGATCATAGAGTAATGTTAACGCGATTCCGTGATATTGATATCAATGAGAGGGAAGATTTTCACGAGGTAGAAATCCTACACTATCAACAACAAATCTATCTTCATTTTTACCATCTTCACTAAAAAAAAAAAAAAAATAAAAAAAAATAAATAAAAAATGAAAGAAGAAAATCTGAAAAAGTAATCGACTCTCCAGGTCACTAATAATAATGTAAATAGTTGTTTATTTTGAAATTTAAAAAACTCCAAAATCAAACATTTGATACTTTAAAAAGCGAAAATATCAACAGCAAACTTTTTTTTATAAATAAGTGAATGAACTCTTTGTCATTTTTTTCGTTTTCAGAATCTTTAGACATAAAAAAAAATTATTTTAAATTGAGCCGAAGTTTGAAAAATAATTGGAAGAGTTTAAAAGTTATGAAAGGAAAACATTTTGATTTTTTGAAAATTAAAATTGAATCGATCATGTAAATTTTAAAAGATTTAAAAACGTTGAATGAAAAAAAATTTCTATTTAAAACCTCATCGCACTAACATTGTGCGATTATTATCAACTTTTTTACGGTACAGAAAAAAAGTTACGAAAGGATAAAATAATGATTCAATAAGAATGATGAATGATTTATTGATTTTTATGTAATATATTTGAGTAAAGAAATAAATGTTTTTTAATACTGAATAATTTAAAAATTGAAAGCTAATTTCACAGATTTTTATTACTTTAACTTTCCAAAACTATTTTGTCAAAAAAAAATTTTAGTAAATCTATTTTTAATCGAAAAACTATAATTGAAAACAATAGTTGATCATACCAATTACTTTGTGAAGTATTACTCGATAAATATGACTATTTTAATAATTTACTTACTATTTTAATGAATCTTTCCAGAGTATTTTATCGTAATAGAATGACATTTTTAGAGTAAAATTGTGAAGTAATGAAACTTATAAAATCTTAGTAACATTGAACTTTCTTGTATAGATATTAGAAAAAAAAGGAGGAAAAAACACGTTGGCTGTATGAAATCAATGAAAAGTAAAGTCTAAATTCATGTCATCAGTGATGAGTAATTATAGTAAGTTATACGATTTGAGCCCATAATAAGAATAGAAAATTTTTATTTCTAATAATATATCCGATGATTCAAACAAATGGACCCTTTTAGTCATAAAAAGTTTTTTCAACGACCATCAATAATGAACAATGCTATTCTCATAAATATATTTGTCTGTATTGTTATAATTAAAACAATTCTCATAAAAAAAATAATTGATAATAATTTTTAAAAATAAAGTGATAATGTAAAAATATTTTTACAGATATCAGTCATTAGATAAAGACTAATGAATCATACTTTAGGTTATTTCTTCACGTAAACTCTTATCAGTACATGATTTTACTAATAGTTTTGATGACCTTGGTCTAACACCTTCATTAAAACAATTTTTTAGGAAGAAATCTAAAAGAAGTTTTTACTTTTAAATTCGATTATAAAAATCAAGAAATAAATAAAAAATAAAAAACAGAGATCATATTTATATAAATAATTAGATATTATTTTTTGGCATTGAAGATTGGTAAATTGTGTGTCTATTTACTTGAAGAGGTCAATGTACAGAGTATACAGATGTGCACACAAAGGTAAATAATGGTCTTTAGATATGTTTCACCTAAAAAAAAAAATAATAGTAAGACATACATAAAGTATTTAATTTGATATGTGTTGTAATAAAAACATAAAAATTGTTATTATTCATTAATAATGTTTAATGTTATTGCTTTATTATTTTTTTGTCTTATTATTATATCGAGCATACAAAAATTACTGATAAAATTATTATCGACTTGATAGTTAACAAATTATATAACACGAAAGTCATAAAAAAGTTAATGAAACTTGAAAATACGCGATAATGACACAGTAAGTCTACATTTAATTGATATTTTTGAATTAACTGGCCTTGATATAAGAATAGAATATATAGATTTAATAATTTCCACCATTTTAATGCTCGAATAAAATTTAAAATATTTATCAAAAATTAAATGATAACAAAACACTTGAATTAAGAATAGGATTATATTATGTAAACAAATTATTCGTGTCATGAAATCCATATAATATAACATTACATATTCTTTATACTTATTTAAAGACTTTTAATTCATTTACAATTACACAGATTAGGAGTTGTAATCTACAGCATCATCATCTTGGTTTGAATATTTCTCTGTTATTCTGTTTTTTAATGTTAACTTCATATTTATACTTTAATAATGTAAGTATGTACATAGTTAGTCTAAAAGTTGATGCATATGTACACATATACATCACATGCTTGAGCCGGCCAAGTGACTTCAGAAGTCTGTGATGATAAGGTAAAACGAACAAGTGTGATAAGTCAAAATAAGATAGTGGTAGACTCAGTCGTCAACACTGTCGAGCGTATCTCAAAGTCAATGTCCTATGAAGGACTTGTTACTCAGCATTCTATTACAATTGTAGATTACATATACGTGTAATTAAATATTTTATTAATTAATTAATTCTATCTGTCAAAAACATTAAAGATTGTGGTAATTACATGGAAGTAGGATGTAATATATTTTAACTAATAAAATTGGTATTGCATTTTTTTTTTTTTCAATTACATATTTTTTTCTTAAAGCTCATCAAAAATAAATTACAAAATATCAATATTTCGACTCAAAAAATTAGCATTTCCTAACAAGAATATGAAAAAGAAAGGAAAACTACAAATTTCTAGATTTAGATGGGCACCAATTTTGTTTGTTGAAATGTTAAAGTTTTAATTAAAGTTTTAAAAGAAGGTCTATTGATATTAACAAACATATTTTTTGATATTTAATTGCCACAGAAAAGATGAACCGTACTTTCAAAAATTACCCCGGTATAACTTATATAATAATATTATCAAAATACATTTTATTTTTTTACAAAAATATATAACAAAAAAAAAACAATGAGATGAATTTAACAATTTTTTTTGTTACAAAAAAGTTTCATGACGCAAAATTAATAATGATATTTTTTCACAAAAATGGATTACTATGCATCAGTATTTAAACAAAATGTTGATACTTCTGAGGAGTTCGGAACGAACATAGAAAAAAACTGTCGATGAAATCAGTGATAGAACATAAAAAATAACTTTACAAGAGAATACTAATCGTAATAAATTTGAAATAATATTTCCTAATTTATTCTTTTAAAATAAATGATAATTAAAACTTGACGATTAAATGGGTGATTATTAGAAGTATACGTTTTGCTTTAAACGGACAATAAGTCAATTGAATAATTATTTTTTTTTGTCACAAAATATACTTTATGATCAAATAGAGGGAGATATTTATTAAATTAAAAATAAGATAAATATATGAAAATAATTTACAGAGAATATTTCATATATTTTGGTAAGAAAATGAGAATTTTTTTTTGAAAAATTTATTATAGAGTCATACTAAAGGTTTTCTAACACAACTTGTCAAAATAAAAAATATACGGTTATTTAAAAATGATATTTATCAATTCTATTTTGTAAAACAACTATAGTACTAATTATTATTCTATTTTGTAAATCGTTAGTAGTTAATAATTAATTTTCCGGTTAAAATATAAAAACTTAAAAATCCCTCAATATTTATTTAAAAATAATAATTAAGAATTGAAATTCACAATGAGCCAATAATTTTTTTGGAGCATAAAAATAAAAAATAAATAAATTGAACTAATGATCGAAAGTTGAACCTTCTAACAACAGCTATACATTCATTTAATTCCAACTAGAATAGAATGAAGAAACCTAAATAGATGGAGATATTTGCTAAAAATAAATGAATCGATTGCAGCAAGTAAACCAGTAGCTTACAGTATAGATGGCAATGGCTATAGCATAGGTCAGTTTACATCGACATGAACATCTATATAGATTAGACTATGTGCATGTAGAAAATCTGAAAGGGTGGTGAATACTTGTAGCAACGTAGGGTGATTGTCAACGTCAAAAAATTTAGTTATAATGGGTGTAAAGTGAGGAGTTGCGGATTAGTGAATATGAAAGAAAGAAAAGCGGTATAGTTAGTTCTGGGGGTGGATAGTGGTGTGGAATCAGGAAGAGAGCATTGCACCGCAAGAGTACACTGTACCAGTGAACCCACCGTTAGATTCCCCACTACACCCTGCGCAATAGCATCCCTCCGGGTCTTCGGGTCTACTATCGGCGTACATAACAGTAGCAGGGATGACGGATACGAGGGAGCGAAGGGATGAGACATATTGACTGGTGGGGGGAGGCGGGGGGTCGCCAGTTACAACGGGAGCAGTGACATCCAAGGGTGGGAGACAGGACCGTATCTTTATCTGTTATCACCCGGTAAATTAAAAAAAAATAAAATTCAACTATAAATTTTTACTATTGACTTTTTTTTTTTCGTCAATAAATCCACGGATTGTTTCCGCGGATGAAAAAATTTGTCGAAATGTTTTTAGTAAGTAAAAATAAAAAATAGATATTAAACTTTGTAAATTTAAGGGGATAAAGGGCTCGGGTGATTTTTAGGTATAAGCAGGACCGAGAGAGGGTAATGACGAGGATGTAGAAAGAGGGCGCTCCGCGGGTGGGTTTCACGAGGTGGGGCAGATGGTTATTTGGTAGAGTGGGGCGAGCCAGTGGAGGAGAGCTCGACGACGGCAAGGAGAGGTCATTGACCTGAGCGGCTCGCTGCCGGCTGCTAGAACGCTAGGCCGCTCGTTCCGCGTTCGTACCTCGTGTGCGTTTCTTATTAACTTGATACCGCGACAACTATCACAGTGTAATACACAGTACAGTACACGGTGTTATTTTTTAACTTTCCCACCCTGTAATTCTTCGGAGTTGTGTTAGATAGATGTTAGACGAAAGTCACTACGTGTCAGCACACAGCTTTCCCTCTAAGTAAGTTTGTAATAGTGAAATCTTTCTGACGTTGTCGTACGGTGAACAAGGTGATATAATAGTCACTCTCTTTTATTCTACCTTTTCCTTTTTTTTTTTTGCACAAGGTACCCTGGAGGTGGCCAAGGTGCCTGCCTCTCATTAATGTGTTGTTAAATCTTTCACTGCTATTCCTCACTGCCATACAGCTCATACTCATTCTGATTATGTTACACCAGTGAAAACCTCTGCTGATTAATCACTCCTTTTAATAATAATATCTTCTTATTATGTTAATGACATTCGTGGTGAACAAATATTTATCACACCGTTGATATGTCGATCTTCTTCATATCAATATTATTTTAAATAATTAAATAATTAAATCTGTGATCAGTTTTAACAATAATAAAATGATAACTTGATTATAATTATCAAAAATACTGTGAGGAAAATACCTTTTGCGTTAGTGATTTCATTTTTAAATGTTTTAAATGTTTAAATGTGTAAAAAGTGAATTTAAATAATAAACAAACTTATGGGTGTTTAGTGGGTTTAGTGTTTTATTAAAATTAATGGATTAAATATAAACCAAATAGTTATGGTACTTCTGGGGAATCTTTAAAAAATCTTTAACTGTTTTGCCAACTCTGCCGTTTTGCATGTCATCACTCAAGTGACGAAATTTAAGTATAAAACAATATATGTCTTATATTATTATTATTATTACTGCTTACTTTTCATTAATTTCTATTTTAGTTTTTTTTATATACTTTAATAAAGTTTAGAACAGTAAACTCGAGTGCATGTAAATTCAGAAGCGATAAAGACACGCGTGATATATGCTCGCCGTCGTAATAGCCGCATTTCTTCGTGTAAATATATCCTTCTTGAGAATTATGTTCCGGCTTGTATTTAGTATTGGACGGCCGTGTTCTACCAACACTCTGCTCTGCATGACCCGAGGTTCAATGAAAAAGAGAGTCTAATAAATAATAAAAGGGGAAATAAAATATTGAATCTGATCATGATCATGACCACATATATTTAACTTTGTATACATAAACATTAACATTAGTGAGGTTTGATTTATCCGTAGCCGATTGAGGCGGAAGCGGAAATATATCCTAGTCTAGTTCCACGCATCCAATATATATATATATATAAATTACAGATTAATTTTCTAATTTTTATTTTTTATTATTTTTAATACACAAGAAATGTGTTACCGTCTATTAATTATGTTCTACTTAAGTTTTTCTAGATTATTTATCATAAATCTTAAAATAAAAGTTATCGGGATGAATTGCTTTCCCTTTTGACATGTTTTTTTTTTCGCGGACGTGCATCGCATACGTGATGACGTCTTGTACATACATGTACTATATACTATAAAATAAGAAGTTGCGTATTAGAATAAGAAGTAATATGTAGAGTTGAAGGCGTCTCGTGAATGTACAAGAGAGAAGCCGGTTGCACGTGCCGTCCGAGAAAGCATGTTACCGTGACGGTACGCCAGCGAGTGGCTACGGTAACACTAACGGGAATGGGAACGGGAATGAACACGACCTAGACGGCAACCGAGAGTTGAGAGTGAGTGCAGGAAGAATTTAAAAGTGAAAACTGCGCATTATTTGTTTTTTTTTTCTTAGTTTATTTCCTTAATGACAGTTCTAATCATACTTGTCACATTCAATTTGAAAAATTTTCAACATTTACAATAAATTTTATTCATAATGATCGTTTTTTTGGTTACAATGTCATCAGAATAAAAGTTTCAAAGAAAATGAAGATATTTGATTTGTTTTGATTCATATCAAACTATCATTTTTGGTGAATTTAATACTTTAAAAAACAAAGTCGTTTATAAAAATGTAGTTGGTTTCTCTCCGATAGATGTCGCTACTCTCAATGCTTCTCACAAGCCCTTGTCATTGGCATAGGCTACTTAAACAGTCTAAGTTTTATTAGGATCTATCTCTACTTTTTAAACTTTTTTTCTCCTAAATCAAAACGCATATTGGTCAATTTACTTATAAATATAATACATATTATTTGTAAAAATAAGGATCAAGAATATTAAAATATATCGTGTCCAAAATAAAAAATTATTATCAAATATTGAAATTTCAATTAAAGGACTTAAAAAAAATCATTATCTATCAAATCTAAAGTTTTTTTTTATATTAATAAATTTAAGTAGAATAAAATAGATTATTATTGCCATTAACTAAACCCTGTACTAATCATTATTTTTATTATTTATAAAAAAAAATAAGTAATTTAAATTTTTTGGTAGAAAACGTCAACTCGGCTTGTAAAGTAGAGACTTCGTTCAAGCAAATTGCCTCTAGGGCAGCCGCCAGTATTTTATCGGATACCCAAATATTAGAATTTCGTGACGGTACAATTGAATATCGATTGACTTTTTAAAAAAATCACCATAAGTAGACGCAGCCTCAGTTCAATAAAAAATGCTTTCAATGTAATAGTTTGACTTTTCATCCCTCATAAAATCTATAAACCGGGTGAATATTAAGAATCAATGTCATAACAATTTTAACACATGTACATATACTTAAAAAATAGATGGACTCGGCGATTACTGAATCACGGGTTTAGTTGTCAGAGTGTTAGTTAACCTTCGTAGGGCAGAGAAGGCTATTCTGACCCGTATAACCTTATTTTTAATATTTTTTTTTCATTTATATTTATATTTAATAGTTGCTATTACCATAAATTTAAAAAAAAAATATATTTTACATTGTTGTTTGAACAAGAGTATCACAAATATTTTGTTTCCTATTTTAGGCACGCAGGATGACGTTGTCAAGAAAAAAGTTAACCAGCCCGATAATCATTACAACTGTTAATCTTTTAACTGCTGTCAGTTGAGTGGTGGTTTTCAGTGTTGTGAACTAAAACACGTCTATTAATTAGTTCAAATAATAGTAATAATAACCATTATCATTCTTTATCAACTTCCTACGTGTTAGCGGAAAAGCTACAACGTAGAACACTACTTCTTCTTTATCACTGACATTAGCATTGATGGCAGATTATCGATTACCTAAACATGTGAGTAAATTAATTACAATTTGATTTTTAATCTATTACAAGAATATTAAAACGAAAATTTTATTTAAAAAAAATAATTTTCTTATAAATTAGACTATCAGCAATGATCAATATAACACGTTGCTTAAAATTTGTGCAAACCAAAAAACTAATGTTTTTTTATTTTTACATGTTGTATTATATCGTGGAATTATGTATCTTTATTGGTTGCGTAGTGTAAGCGTAGAGCACACAAGTGTGTATACATATGTATGATAGTGATAGAACGGTATGATATGTATACACATTGTGTTAAATAGAGTGTAGACATAGAGAGTACGTATGAGAGTGTTAGAACGAACTAAAGACCAGGAACGCGCGGTCGTTGGAGGTCAATGGCCGCAAGTTCGAGTAGCTTCGTCAAGCTTCGTCTCACGTCGGCACTAGGTCAGTGATGGAGTCACTGGCCGCCGTAAGCGTCGAGGCAATGACACCGAGGAGAACGAACGAACGAACAGAACAGAACAGAACGTAGAATAGAACGAGCAGAGTCGACTCTAGCAAAGAGTACTGTATATAGTGTATAGTGGTGATCACTCCCTCTCTTTGCTTATTACTCTTTCTACCCCCACCGTACTACAACCTACACTTACACTACTATCTACCATATTACATACTACATACTACATACTAAAAGACTAACATGACGTCCGCCCTCATATCAACAAGAGACTTGTCTTCTTTTTCATTCTTCTTATTCCTTTTTCCTTTTTTACTTATTTCATTTCATTCTTTCTGTTCTTTACTTCATACCATATATGAATTCTCTCTTTTTTTTTTCCTTTCATTTCTCTTCCGTCTCTTTATATTGATCTTGAAAAATTTTATTTTATCAATTTATAAATAAATATATATATATACATTAAAGTTAATATTACGTTACAGTAAAGAAACTCATTAAAATTATCGAGATTTTATTTAATTTTTATTTCTACATGATGAATTAAGGTAATTGAGGAGTTAATTTTCAAAAGGGTATCTTTTCATTTTTAATTAATCGAGACAAAAAACTGGTCATCTTCAATTATAAATATTTTTATTGAACTTTTTTAATTTAACTAAAAAGTGCTATCGGTTATGAAGCTACAATTCGATTTTCATTTAGAAATCTTTATAATTCTTGAAGTACTTAATATTTAAATGATCAAAAAACTGTTCTTTTAAAATATGAAAAGGTACCCTTTTGAAAATCAGCTCCTCAACTGTTCCATGCAAACGGTAGCGGTTTAAATACAAAATAGTTTACGATATTTATTACTCTTTTATATTATTATTAAGAATAATATTAATTCTTAAATGACTCAAATTTATTATCGATTTTGACTCAGAGAAAATAAAGATTGTTGGAAAAAATACGAGGCAGTTCAAACCAGGATTCGAACCTGGATCTCCCGATCATATATTTGGTGTCGAATTGCTTAAGATAGTTCTTCCTCGCAGTCCATAGCATGCTAAATACAGTACGGTTTATGCTACTTTTTACTCTCTAGCTTACTATCTCTTATTCACTTTTACTCCTCAGTATTTTCAAATACTTTTAGTTTTTATTAATTGATAAAATCTTATGAACTATGTTGTAACAATCAATTGATCTATTTTTTTAATTTATCTGTTTTTTTTAAATGTTAGTTTACTTTTTGAAAACAATTTTATTTCCAAAATTGTATTGTTCATAAATTTAATTTTTTACTTTTGTGGAAATTAAAAAAAATCTTAAAAAATTACATCTGTTGGAACAACTACCTTAAATATAATGAGAAAAAATGATTGATTTATGTTTTGAATTACATATTATAAATAATAAAAATAAAGATAGTAAGCTTTAGTAAGTAGTATGTGTAGCGGTATCATGAGTAAATCTACGGAGCGTACTAATAGTGTAGTCTCACTTGTAGGGTACAACGAGCGCCGCTATTTAGCTATGGATAGAATGACTCTTCCGTATTTCTTACTCTTTCTCTTTTCTTCTTCTTGGTATATTATCTTCTAGCTTCAGTTACATTACATTACATTAACTTGTTTGTACTAGACTTTCACCTCTTCGCGACTGTCGAGCAACCGTCCAACCGTTGCGCTTTCACTTCCATTACGCTTCAACTAAAGACTTTTATCCATTCATTGATTTTTCTATATTATAACTGGAGCATGTATTAAAGATTTATGAACGTCGCTCCATCAATAATAAACTTAGCTATTATTTTTGGCTTGTAAATTTTTAAATTAATAACATACAATAAATATTGTCAATGATTTATTGTTTTTACACAACTGATCTGTCGAAAATTTGTTAAAAAAAAAAAAAAAGAAAAGTAAAGAAAAATATTTTTTAAGCAGTTCTATAAATATAATCGACATAAGACTATTGTTAATTCAAGTAGTATTGGACTATAACTGAAATTCTGGTGTTGTACCGTTGGTTTACTTAAGTGTTGAGTATAAATTCCTTTTGTATCGAGACAGCTGTATATATTTAAATTAGGTTACGTTATATTATAACTAGAGACATTTGTGCATCTATTACGCCGTCACTAAAAGAAACTTTCTCCTGATGTGGACGATGTACTCTTCTCGGCTAATACCCTTTACTTCTTTTGTATTCTTCCTTTCCTATTAACAAATCATGGCTTATATAAGATCATATTGATCGTTATTTTTATCATTAAAGTAAAATTTTCTACAATAATGTATTTTTAATTTTTCCAAATACTTAAAATAATGTTTTTATTCATTTTTTTTGGTGAAAATTTTTCTATAATTGTAATGAGATTCTTTTATTGAAAATCTTTACACAGAAAAAAATTTTGCGTCATTGCGTCAAAAAATTTTGTGTTAAATATTTAACACTATTATGTGTAAATTTAACATTAATTGTGTTAAATTAACACAAAAAAATGTTGAACGAACACAAAAAGCGTTAAATATTTAACATAAAAAAGTGTTGAATATTTAACATAGAAATTTTTAACACAAAATTTTTTACTGTGCAGAAGAAAATAAAAAATTAAATTAACTTCATTCAAAAGAAAAAAATCTTAAATTAAGTAAATTATTTTGAGAAATTAGATAGTCTTGAGTTAGCAAAAAAATGTTTGAACCAATTTAAGTAATTTTCACTTAGTTCGAAAAATTTTTCGCTTGTTTCAAGGTGATCTAATTTGTCAAAATGATTTTACAAATTTAAGATTTTACTTTTTTGAATCAAGTTAATTTTTCTAATAGAATATAAAATTCATTTTTACTGAACACTAAAACACTATAAGTTAGTGAAAAATTTAAGAAATTACCTAAATGAGAGCTTTGTAATTCAAAAGAAAAATATTTTTGCCTTTCTGTTACACAATTATAAATTGCAGGCTAATGTACTTTTGCATTTTTTTGCTTTTTTATACACGCATAACATCAATGATTACATAGACAAAAAGAAAAAATTCTTCGCAAGAGAACAAATTTTCTTGGTTGAAGTAAAATTTTTTTGTCTCAATAAAATTTCTTCTTATACAAAACAACTTAGGCATTCCCATAAATTTTGTTGGCCTCAATGAATCTTTTTTCATCATCGTAATAATTATCTATAGATATTAGATGAAGCTTGATTATATTTCCTGAATAAAATTTATAATTAATAATATGACATGCTTACAGTTCATTATTAAATTTAATGTTCGATCGTTACTATAGTAGTAAAATAAAGTGTAATGCCGACAGTCAACGAATAAGGTTAAATCCAGGTTATTACCCTATCAAAAAATAATATCGTCCAAATTAGATCAAGCAGTCAGAGTTTTTTTCTAAAATATCTGATTTTTTATTAATATTATTAACATTAAAAATCTCGATATCATGATTTTTTTATATAAAAAAATTTTTGTTTCAAAAGTTGAACTTCAAAACGTTGAACGCTAAGGTCATTCAAAATTGTAACTGACTGTAGGACTTCAACTCAAACGATCCTACAAAAAGATTAATTATTATTATTGCTGTCTACTACTTGTATTTCCGATACATTTTTTTTTTAATAGTACTCAGAAAAAAAAATTTACTTGAATCATAAACAATTTTGAAGAATTTCATCTTCTTGGTTTGAGTAGAAAAATTCTTAAGCTAAGAAATTTTTCTTGGTTTAAGTAAATTTTACTTAATTCAAGAATTTTTTATCTTGATTCAAGACACTGAAACTCTTCAAAATTATTTTCTTGGTTCAAGAATTTTACTCTTGATTCAAGTTAATTTTTTTTTTTCAGTGTAATAGTATTGAAAGGAAAAAAAAAACATGATAATTTTGTGGTTCTTAATTTTTATGATACAGCACTGGATCTTCACGACGAGTAACATCTCTATTCGCTGTTAAAAATACGTTGTGGGAGTTGTGTCTCGACTGTAAAAATACATTGAAATGCAATAGTTTTTTTTTTTTTTTTTTTTTTTTTTCCATAGATTCGAAATTCCGTATAAGTGTATAATTAAAGATCAAATTAATCGAAAACTTTTTTTTTCGGATCTAATCATGAATATTTAAAAAAGAGTGAAATAGTAATGTATGCTCAAAATCGATTATAAAATACGTAATAATCTATACAAATGTTTGTACTTGTGGTAAAGCAGAGGTCAGTATAAGTAAAATCAATGACGGGTGTATTTGGCTTATACATATTCGCATAAGCGATTCGTTCTATCATCAACTTCACTCTATTATAATACGCCTCTCGATATGATCCATGGCCCGTTGATCATCTCGTGCCCTATATATATCTATATCTATAACTATATATTTTGTATGTATATATGTATAGAGTTTATGGTATAACACTCATGACTCTCATCACACAAGATCCGCGCGCAAACTCGCAGGCATACGACATGGGCATGGAGCAGGGTCAATGACTGGAGCGGGAGAGAGACGACACGCTTCGTTCGTATTTACACGTATATAAATATATATATACATATATATAAATACGATATACATTGCTCTTTGACGCGTGGGAGTTATTAAAAGCCGAATGTTGAGTTTGAAAAAATTTACTGAGTTGTTTCCACTATTTGATTCTGTTTCTCTTCCTCGTTTTTTCGATTCTTCCATGACCTTTTTTTCGTGCATCATATATAAATAATTTTTGTCATGTTAATGTTATTAAATATTTCCGTTTATGATTTTTGATTTTCACTTTTTTTAATTTTATAGATAACTCTTATAATTGCTTTCACGTTAGAATTATAAATTTTTTATGAATCATACGCAAATTCTTTGCTGTTATTGAAATAATAAAAACTATTTTTATCGACTTTAAAACTTTATTATTGCTTACAGAAATTATTTTAAAAATATTAGATGATTTCAAGGTAGCTGTTTCAACAGATTAATTTTCTCAGAGTTCTTTCAATTTACACAGATTATTGTTGAAGAATTCAGCGCGATCTGATGAAAAATTGAAATTCTGAACAACAGAAGTATAAAATATACCACATTTATCATGCTATGATCGGCGAGGAAAAACTAACTTAAGTAGTTGAACATTAAATATATGATCGGGAGATCCAGTTTCGAAGCCCGGTTGTACACAGAAAGAAAAATTTCTTGATTGGAGAACAAAATTCTTGACTCAAGAAAATTTTTGGGTGCCTGAAGGAAGACCGAAGCTGTGTAGGCCGAAGTAAAAATTTTTTTTGAAATTCTATTCTTGGTGGAATTAATTTTTTCTTAATTCAAATTATCATAAATACTTAACATAATAAATTTTTATATTTGATCAAGATTTTTAGATACTTAAGGGAAGCAGCGCTACCTACTTCAGCTCAGAAAAAAATTTTCTCACCTTAAGAAAATTTTTCTCTTGAATATTTGATGTCCATTTTGTATTATTTTAGCGTGCAATTATATATATTGAATGAAAAAAAAAATGATTCAATATTTTTTAATCTTCCTATTTGACATGTTAATCAATAAAAATATTAATGAAAATTTAGTTTTATCGAGATATTTAATTTTTTGGAGCAAGAGAGAAATTTCCTCAAGACAAGAAAATTTACTTCTATCAAGATATGTATTTCTTAAAGCAAGAGAATTAATTTTGTTGGAATAAGTGAAATTTCTTGTGTCAAAAAAAAAAAAATGTTTTTTTCGCTCAAGAAAATAATTAGGAAGAAAAATATTTTCTTGACTCAAGTGAACCTTTTTTTTGTGTTACTTTCCCCGTATTTTTTCAAAAATTTTTACTTTCTCTGAGTAAAAATCAATACCAAATTTGGTTTATTTAAAAATCAACATTACTTTTGAACAATAATATAAAAGAGTAATAAATACACTAAACTATTCCGTATTTAGTACGCTATAGTTTGTGTAGAACAATTTAAAATTACTCTAATGTAATTTGAAATAAAAAATTGAAGAGAATACACACGTGACAATAAAATGACAAATGACATTTAGGCTCGTTATAGAAGACTTTAGTTTTAAAAAGAAAAAAAGTGAGATGAAACATATAATATATGTATACGTCAATTATCATTACGGATGAAGGAAGCCTATTTTGCGGGAGTCACCGTAACAGCTAGTAGGTCAGCAGTGAAAGTGCCCAGAAGCAGCATGATTGCAGCTGCAAAACAAGTAAAGAGAAGAAGGGGCAACGCTGAACATTCTCGCACTTCCTGGTATATCATAACCAGCTTTATGATTACATAGAATTTACACCAGTGAACCTAGAAGTATCTAAAATTAAAAAATACTATTCGATTGATTAAAAAAAAATTCAAATAATCATAATATATATTTTAGTGGATTTTATTTATTTAATTTTATTATTTAAACGCATTTATCTCAATATAGTTACACTCAATGTTTTCTTTTAGAATGTATGTTTCTTTATTATTCTCTTTATATCTTCGACGACTGTATCTTCTTCACCTTCGTCCTTTTATTTTTATTTCTTATATCTTTTCTTCCTTGAGTCCGGAGTTAAGGACGGGCATTGACCTCGACGGCATCGTATTGCACCAAAATACATCGTTGGTAGTTGGACGCGCCGCTACTATACAGATATGTCATCTATATCACTCGGAAGAATTAAATTTATTAGACGAGAGCATCAATAACATTAATTCAATTCGAAGCGCAATTGACAGCAACAATATATGTAAATAAATAAAAAATAAAAAAAAATGATTTATTTTTGAAATAAATTTATGCAGACTTGAAAGCTCATGTACATATGAAAGACGTCAACAAGCTTGAACGTATAAACTTGAACAAATATTAAATGATCAACTGATATTGACTGTGAGACGAATCATGAAAATTGAGTAAAAAGTTTTAATAAGAAAACAATTGAATGAAAATTCGGTACAACAATACCGACTATGATTGAACTTTATCGTACTGGAGTTGCCAAAAGGAGTTCAACAACCTCTGGATGCACTCCAAGACGCTTCTTCTCCCCCCTACCTCTAATATATATCTCCCTCCATTTTCTCTCCGACAAGCCGATCGATAGTGCCTGACCGTGAAAATGCGGGAAATGTGCAGCAGCGCTCTCCTACGCTCTCATTGGATATCAAGTTTGATAAATATATATATGTATATATAAATTTATATACATATATATATATGTATTTGTATTTATAAACGTTTGTATAGGTTATCTATAAACGTTTTATACAATCTAATTTCAATTACACACTCCCTCTGTTCCTCTGTTCCTCTTCCCCTTGGTATTCCCCTCAAATAATAACTTGATAATATTTGATAAAAAGTATCATTGAAAGAGCAATGTCGATTATAGGAAGGTCTTGGTTATTTTTTGTGCTTGTTATAGATGTAGAATTATCGTGATGGTGCCATCTTTTGTGCGCCACAGTGGCTTATCGTCTAGGCTAGGTTCTGAACCCAAAGCACACTCAGAGAGATCCAGCTCCATCTGATGGAGTGAACTTGTGTGAGTCTATGTGTGTGTGGGCGATATATACTTCAAAATATATGTGTCCATATGTGTGTGGATATCGCAACGTACCAACACATTTCAAATTGATGTAGTATTAGTGTAGAGTAGACGGGTTGTTGACCTCCGATTTGCTTTCCTTTACTATCTACACGTATTTCGATCTACACAAAATACATGTCATTATAATTTTACTCCTTTATTATAATCTATTTTTTTCTTAATGCCCTCATTCTCAATATCTACATCTATGATACAATCACTTATTTTTTTTCTCAATTATGTTATACAGATTTTGATGAAAATTTTTGGTAATACTTTCACACCCTCTGCATGACAATGTATACATCTTTTCCACTTGAAACTGTATGTTTCAGCTGAAGTTATTTTGAAGTTGTAAACTATTGTGAAGTAGATATATTTTGTAGTTGCGTGTTATAAAATTAGAAAGACAGCATTGACGTGAAAGAAGACATTGATTTAAAACAATTTTAGCTTCAATGTTTTACTTTATTATTAATACCTAGATAATCTTGAAGATTTTTTTAAAATCGTGATTGCTTAATCAAATCAATACTTTTTTCTACACTAAAAAATGGAATAATTTATGTAAATTCATGAATCGATTATTTTAATATTTTACAATAAATTTTTTTTTTCTTTATTTTTTTATGAAAACAATAATCAAAGCAAATTTAAGCTATTTAATGTCTGAAATGAGTAATTTCAATTTTTAATAACAATGATCTAATTAACATAAGTTATTATAAAAATTGATGCATTATCTTTAAATGGTTGATGAAAGTTTTGAGACTTTATTTGAATCCAAAAATCTTTATAAAATTCAATCTTTAGCAAATTGAATTAATTTCTATCATGATTCCGCTGATGAGCCAGACAAGATAAAAAAAAAACATGCACTGATAAATATAATTAACTTGATTCAAAAAAATAAATATTGAACCAAGATCACTTCATAGATTTCATTTATCTTGAATCAAGTAAAATTTATTTAAATCAAAAAAAATTTTTACGTTCAAGTTTTTGTTTGCTTGATTGAAAATAAAGACATTTTTCAAAATGATTTTCTTATGATAAGATATTTTTCTCAACTTAACTTAATTTTTTTAATAGTGTGAATTTTTGATTTTTTGTGACTAAAAATAGGTGGAGCCATATCTTTATATAACTTCAAAGATTAAATCTAACCTTTGTATTTATTAAAAAGTAAATAATTGGGATTTGTACCAATGATAAAAAAAAAAATATTTGATTTTGACACTATAAAAATAACAAATAATGAATTATATAAATAATCTAATAAACTGATTTTTTGAAGTTATGGTAATTTTTCAAATGATCATAAAAATAAATCAGCAAACAAGTAATCAGAATAATGATAATAATATTAATATTATATGAACGTAAAAAAAGCTTTCATAAGTATGTAAACAAACGACAGGAGACTATAGTGGGGTTAGCTCGCGAGGTCACTGACCTCGGGCGTCAAGAGCGTCAGAGAGGGTACGGCAAGGTGGGGAACGAGAGGGTGCAACGAGAAGGGATGTTCAGTTGCATCGACCGGCTCAGCTGTGCACAACCCCTTCTACTTTTCTCCTATGCTCCTTGATTATCGCTTCCTCTCTCTTCTCTGCTCCGTGCATCAGCTTTTTGCCCCTTTGGTGTGCCCGGACCTCGCGCAACCACCAAATCGACGCGTCGTTCTCCAAGGAGACACTACGGTACTGTGAACGTGACCCTCAAAACTACAACGCGTCGTCTATCGTCAACCTTTGATAATAACCTTTCGATCTTGTCATCTTAATAGATAAAATAGACGCCCATGATATATTTATTTTCTTCAAATTCAATTCATTTTTTATTCACAGTTGATGTTAATTATAATTTACACACACAAAATATATACATATGTATAAACAAATATTTTATCTTTTAGTGGATCTTGTTACATATCATTAGAGACACCTGAGGCAAATGAATACAAAATTTTTCTAAATATTCGAATATGATATTGTTTTTGTTATCCAATAGATAAAAAAAATTTTTCCATTAACAATATTTATTCATAGCTTCCAAAAGAAGATAGAGCAGATTGATTACTTTGAGTATATTGACACATATGTGAATATTTACACACATGCACGACAGCATCTTTGAATCTTGAAATGTCTTTTAAGTGTCCGTACTGATAAAACGAAGAAACTTGATTTGAGAGAAGAAATCTTTAATCAAGATCATTTTGAAGAATTTTGTTGTTTTAAACTTAAAGCAAAAAAATTAAAAAACCAAGAAATTTCTTATGTTAAAAAAAATTAAACAAATTATAGTTGGTTCAAGAAGTTTTCTATTTAATTCCAGATATTCAAATTTTTCGGAATGATCTTTTAAGTTCAAAATTATTTCTCCTAGATCAAGTTAATTTCATTTTTAGTGTAGAATTTTTCTTCAGAGATTTAAATATGTATTTAAGTGTAAGTATAGAACAAATTTTTTTGAAAACTTGAGTTTCAGACACGAATCAAACTTATACAAATTCAAAACTCAGACGGCTTCACAAATGGTATCAAGTCTTATAAATAGAAAAATTAGACAAATGGATATTTATTTGAATTAAATGCATTTGAGCTATCTCTCGCCACCTATCGACTGTCAGGAAACGATTTGCCAAAGACATATTCGAAATTGAAAAAAAAAAAAAAAAAAAACAATATTTTTCAAATTTATTTATTAAGTTATAAATTATTCAATAAAAATTAATAAAAAAAAAATTATCTTTTATGATTTTTAAGTAACATCTATTATTGATGTAATTAATAATCTACAAGTTTTATATTACTATCCTAAAGCTAATTATCAATCTCGAAATCAATGTAGTATATTATTACTGAACTGTTAAAAAAATTTTTAAACAATTTTATATTTCTAGCCATTCGAGATCTACCTTGCCGATTGAATTTACGCTTTCACCAAGTACTAGTCTAGCTTTGAGATAGTGACCTTTCCCATTGTCGCACAGAGAGTACAGTATTGAGATGGAAAAAGTCGGTTGATTTATGAAATTTATAAAACACATGCTTAGTCTACACATAAGATATGCTTGAATTACATTTTAGTAATAATAAAAAAATAATCGAAATCATGATAACTTTCCAAAGTTAAACTTTATCAAGTATTGATTTTTTTTTCATTAATCCTTTGATGATCCAGACAATTATTTATTAATATAATTAAACCAAATTTATATTCTTTTTTTTTTGTTTTTTTTTTT